>VUJU01001253.1:0-35899 GCA_009835225.1 Aphis craccivora | reverse complement strand
GTGTGTGTGTGTCGTGTCGTGTATGTACCCACCCGACCATAACTGGGTAACTCAATAAGGCTCACCCTCGGCACCAATGAACACGCATCCGATCTAATTTCCTGGTAATACAACGCGAGTGCGCGACGTTGGGCGAAGAGACTGCATATACATATACACACAGCTGACTACTTTATTAAACTCTCGACGACGGCGGCGGCGACAATTCAATTATTATTACTATTATTATTATTATATTTATGTATAGCCGTCTGATATGCCGTTGCACGTCATGGCGCTCATATATATATATAAATACACACTCGCACACATATTATTGCACATACAATAGCAATATAATAATATTAAAAGATATGATGTGTAAACACAAGCGGCATTACTCGAGATATTATACAAAACTACACCTCACGACCGGTGGCTGCATGTTATCATAGTGGGTACTTCTGCGGTGTTTAGACAACGATCGCGTTCTCGAAAATTAGTTTAACAACAATTTATTGAATCGAGCGACGATATGATAATTATATGTAAATTATAATATAAATAATTATGTTACCAAAGGAAAATCAAAAGAAAATATGCTAAGCAGCAGCTGGTGAGAAACAATAATTTAGAAAAATAATCGTAAACACGACATAGTAGGTATGACGGTGAGATTTCTACTACTCGCATATTATTATTATTATTATTATTATTACAATGCTGCAGTATGCGTCCCCGGCGGCGATATCGTATACAGTCCCACGCACTTGCGGACGATAAAACAAATCGCCTCTCTTGACCTACACACAGCACATACATGTTATAATGCGACGAAAACACGACGTCCTATTTCCTATACGTATAATAATGGAATTTCGCATATTTTATGCGTAGGTACACGATTTTCTACGGTATATTAATTTATTATTATTATTCCCGTTCGCCAATTCAAATCCCCGACGGATGCCGATCCCGCGACATCCCAGTCATCCCGGTCAAATAATAATATAACAATATACGGCCGTCGTCGTCGTGATGGCGCGGGATTATAATATAACGTTGTGTACGGAATACCGACCCCCGCGACCGCCGCCGCCGAACATGACAGACGGATGACAATCTGCAATCGTTCCTCCGTCTTTGCCCACCACGACCCGGTGAAATGTACCCGCCGTAAGTATAATAATAATATGTGTACGGAATGACGTATGTATTGTGTACATGTGCATGTGCATTGCGCGTGTAATTCTTTTGCTCAAGTCTCTCTCTCCGTGATACGACAACAACAACGACCGAGTAATCGGATTGCCCCGTATAAGCTGTTTTTCTATAAACGAGCACAAATTAATTGTCCTGCTCTTATAACCCCGAACCCGGTTCTCCTCCTCGCCGCGACAGTCTGCAGTAGACCGTTATTATAAAAATCTCAAATGTCTCCTACTGTTATACACTACTGTACTATAAATAATGATAATATATTATACTGTTATCACAATATAGGGTAAGACACGCGTACAACACACGATAACGGCGGAGCAATGTCTGTTTTCAAATGAAACGCCGCTGTACATGTATATGTATATTATTATAACTACCGTATACGTTATACATATATAGTTTAATACGAGCTTTAAAATAAGTTTTCAAGTGATATGACAAAGGCACAATACGTGTTATCACGTATTATATGTATTCAAATAATTCACGATATTATAAACTATTACTACTATACTGTATATAGCGCAGAAGTCGGCGCGTTTTGTATTGTGTGTAATCGTAAACGATATATAATATTATTATTATTATCATTGTTTAAGGTCGGCGTGTCGTTGCAAGCCATTCTTATTCGTAATTATTATTATTGTTATTATTATACGCTGTTGACTTTGGAAACTTTTCACGATTTGCCGCTTTGGCGCACACAAGTCGTATACTCCGCGCGCGTATATGTGTGTGTGTTGTTCACGAGATCTTATAATATTATATGTATGTGGTACACTTGCAGCTACCACACCCCGTCATCACATCGTTGCCTTGTTTTCAACGAACTCGCATTAACTTTGCACTTCGCGCACCATCTTTCCTGCGGTTAGGTTGTAATATAATATTCTATACGTACGAGACAGTAAAACATGCACACGCGTCTTGTACTCACTCGAACTATTTGCGTAATAATATTATAAGAAGACCCTGACAACGTATTCTGCTGATAGAACAGAACATATGCTCTACCTACGCAAAATGCAACGGTTAATAACAACATGATAATAATAATAATCTATTATCTGTTTTTTATTGACGAATATAATTTGTTGACAAGATGTTAAAATAATATTTTGTTACACGTCATCGGAACCAAATACGTATATCGTACTACTGCAGTGCATACCTATATATAGTTATTTTCATCGATTAAAAATCAAACGAATTTTTAATATTATTAAATCAACGGAATAATAATAATATTATTGATGATAGACTCGAGAGCGTATATTTGAGAAAATGCTCTTCTGGGAACGGATAAATGACTGTGCATTATTTATAGTATTATTAGATGTATGTATATTTTACGAAGCTTACATCGTAATCGTGTTTTTGGCGATATTAATTATTAATAATGATTATTAAAACATAAATCTCCTTTCCGGCGATTGTACCCCTAAAATTTCACGACCGCCAAACAAACCCCCTTGAGTATTCAGAGCTGCGCACAGTGCGCAATGGATTATTAATAATAATATCATAACAACCGCGAAGCCTGTTCGCGATAATTTTTTACCGTCCAGTTCGGACTACACGCACGATCACGGTATACATATAGATACATTCAAAACCCTGTATAGGTAGATTTACTCGTTTTCCGGAAAACAACACCGGGTTGCAACGTCCATACTATTTCAATACTAATTTGGTACCGGTATTATTTTAATTTTTCGTGTGGTAATTTTTTTAGTAAAATAATTTGACGGTAATATACATACCTCCTATTTATTATTGTTGTTATTATTATTAGCATATATATATATATATATATATAGGTGAGTATTCGTGTAACTCTTGTTTAGACATCGACCAGACGCTTGGATGAGCCACAGCCATCGCTGTCGCCGCCGATAAAAAAAAAACAGTCTACATTTAATATTACAATCACGTATTTTTAGACGTCGTTCGGGAAGCGGCGCGAAATGCATTTTCGAGCGAGTGCCCCCCTTCCCCTCTACCACCTCTATCGCTGTCGCCGCCAGTTCGTCCGGCCACCTAACCGTCTCGCCGTAAACCCCTTCAGCTCGCTCGTACACCAGTCGACCCTTTACTTCCGGTGTACGGAAATAGACCAGCGGTGGCAATTTTTGGCGCGCGGCAACATCTGGTTGCCGGCTGGATGCGTTTGACGTGCGTGCACCGGCCGGCTCAGCAGTGTTCGCTGGGGGTCTCCGCCACGGAGTCTATACTTGCCCACGCTTTACGCAAACACGCAGACGTAAACACACTAACCCACCCACACAGACGCATATTATATTAATTTGTGGGATACGTTTGCGTGTGTATTCGGAGAGATAACGACAACGGACCAAAACACGGTTTTTTTACACTACACCGCGTAAAGTGCAGTTCAGTATTCAGTAGTGTAATAACAATAATCATAATATTATATGAAATGTTCCGGCATATTAATATATTATATATTTCTGAGTCTGTGACATCCAAAATACTCGCAACCAGTCCATCACTCTTTGTTTACACTTGGTTGAAACTTCCGTAATTAAAATATTTGATTATGAATACATATAATTATCATATTATGTGTGCGAGCGTCCGTCACTGTGGTTTTACTGATTCCACGAGTGAATAGAGCGGATTTATTTTATATGGTCTGTTTTTGCCTGAAATTTTGACTGCATCCCCCACCAGACAGCAACGCCGCGCATAAAATTGCTTTTATTCTGAAAATCGTGATGGTCGTGCTGGAAAGTCTTATTTTATTCAACCGATTCCCTATATACTTACTCTGACTCGAGTGCACAATAATAATATGCATGTGATTAATTTGTTTTAAACAATTAAATATCATACAGAACCAAAGGCTCAGAAATAGGCATTGTATTTTCTGTCTTAAAAAATACAAAAATAACTCCCTAACAAGCATAGACAGAATTATTGGGATTTTAGTAATACATTATAGAGTTATATGTTTAAGCGCGTTATTTACAATTGTCTCATGAAAAATAAAAACTGCACAAATCGACCGGAAAGTTTATCTGGATATATTATTTCTATAGCCATGACTAGGTAGTTGCGCCATTTAGCACAATATTATACATCTTAAACTTTAAACACCCACATACGCGTTTAAAATTGTAAACATATATGTAATATATGTTACGCCGTTCGACTATGCGAATTTATGTACGTTTAGTAAACGATTCCTCCGATGACCTCAATCCGTTACGTATTTATTTGAAAAGTTTATCTCATACACATTAGGGTAACTACGATTTTTTTTTTGTGCATTTCTTTCTATATACCTGTATATAATATTCATTTATAGAGATATATTACGATTAGATTTGGTACAAACGCATATGTGTACATATATATATATAATATATATATATTATTTATATTATACACGCATTGTATAGAAGTGCAATTTCCGAATTTAACTTTTCCCATCTCTTCACCGACCAACGACTCGCGAGCGACTTAACGCTTTTGACACGATCATCGGTAAATTATACAGCGTAGACGGCCCAGCAGTTTAAATGTGTACAATAGCGGAAAACCACATCGGCGACGGGAATAGTCGAGACGGTAAGCAAATCTTTCAAAGTTTACGCTTTTTATGAATAATACGTAATATATGACTAGAAAAAAATCAATTATTTCCGGCCAACAACTATATTATAGTTTTTATATAGGGTAACGCATATGGTATATTTTTTGTCGTAACTATTTGTGTTGTTATTATAGTGACTTCTCTATCGAACCTCAAAAAGTTGAAAACCGTTTCCGTAATATATTGCACCATGTTTCACATAGACTTGTGTATTCTGATGAGATATATTTTGAATAATATTTAATTATATACAATACAAACGGCCATGCTATATTATGCATGCAGAGTTAACGCATTTAAGTTTGTTATACAAACATATTGTTGTATATACTAAAACGCTAATACTAACAACTTGCTAAGAAATTTCACTTAATGTTTATAAAAAGTAGTATAATGTCTATGAAATCGGTTAAAATTAAAATAATCTCAAATCATCTCCCGTAATTTTATATTTTTTAACACAATAAATATTATTGTTTTCATGGTAAATATTACGATAAAATTTTGATATTAAAAATCTAACTCTTTCTAATTTATGTAAGTACTCAAGTTGTGCTTTAAATGTGCCTATAATGTAATAATATTAATTGATATAATAATAACAATATTATCATTTATTATTAATATCAAAAAAACTAACATAGTATCGTACCGTAAAATAAAATGTTTTTCAAATTATGTATTAAAAATTCAAAAAGCCTGTTAAAAGGTATCTTGCCTCTACAACTAGAGAATGAAATTATTTTACATAATGTGAAATAAATTATAATTATAAGGGAAAGTAAGAAGAAATAGTTTAGAATTGCTTTTTAAAAGTATTTTATTTTAAATAGAGTAGGTAATTTTATTAGTGTTGTTATAAAGTTAAGCTAGTAAAAACACCTGATAACAACATATATATTAAATTATAAAAATCTCTCATAAATAATAATTATACGTACTTACGATTTTCTCAGTTTAGGTCAATAAAAAAACTTTGTTGCGGGTAGGTACTACTGTCAGTACCTATAATATCATAATAATAATAAAAATTCGTAAGTTACTTATTATAAAATTTTAATTACCTACTATTATAGGTACATTTCTTAGAATTGAAGTTAAATTAGTAAATTTAAAGGTATAAATAAAATAAGTAGGCTACGAAATAGTTTTGAGAGGTAAACTGTATCGACAAAACTATAGTTGTGAGTTCATCAGTGTTAAAATATAAAATAAATTAAATCAACCCGGACGCTTAATATTCTTTAGGTATACATTTACAATCGCATTTTCAGCAAAGTAGAGAACGGTGTTAAATCCAGAATAGACCTGCAGATGTAAACGAATAACAAATAAAATCAGTAACAAATCGCATAATAGACGCGTTGAAATAAAAAATCATGATAATATAATATATTTTATACTTAGTACGTGTTCCTATATTAAATAAGTATATATATATAACAGGTATTAATGCAAGGATATGCTGATTTAAATTTGTGTGAAAAGGGAAAGCGAATGGAGTTAGAAATACTCAAAATATTTTAATACAGGTATACAACTTACTGATGAACTAAGTGACACCCGCAACTCTCTATACATATAGAATAGAATACGCTTGTATTAAACGTCAGAGGTTTAGTTTTAATTAAAGGAATAGTGCATAATGCTTATCATATATTATATTATTCACCTATGATGATGTGTGTGTTTCGAAAATAGAATATATCTGCACAGCGATTTATTGTGAAGTTTTGCGATAGATCTTAATTTTTACCAACCTTATCGTCATTAAAAATATCAAATTTTTACAGTAACAATATTAAGAAGTGAATCTACAAAAAGCTTAACTAGGAGTCCTTATCATTTTGGTAACGCATTAATGGTATGGCAATATGAGTATATGACATTTTAAATATTATGGCTACATCTTATGCAATACATTTAAAAGCATTAAAATAATTTTTAAATTGTTCTGGTTAAACTTTGAAGCGATCTGCATTCCCCATAGACTCCTATATAAAGTGTGTATTTAAAGGCTGACAAATAAAAAGCGAAGATGTCTACTGTTAAACAATAGCAACATAGCAATCGATAGGTAATCACAAATATACAATACAATACATGAATAAATTTAAATATATATTCATCATAGTAAAAATTGAATTCTAATACTGGTTAGAAAATAAGCTCGAGTCATAGTAAAGATTAAATAGGTAATAACTATTTTATATTATATCATAATAATGTTTAAACGTATATACAGCAATTATTATAAACTCGATTCATACCTTTTAAAAAAACTACCAACCTGGTCAATTTCGCCGGTTTCAGGCATTTTTATCTCATCCAAAAGCTGTACTGGTATATTATAATGACGTTTAGCTAATTTTACCTGACTCAAGTCTTTTAAACAACCCTATAAACTCATATAATTTGTTCCCGTTTAGCGGACGACGCGTATTATAAAGGTATAATGATATGACTCGGGCCTCGGTCTAAGTGCACCCACACACCTATACACACACAGAGTCATATAGTTGATACGCAAACTCAGTTGTCGTCACACCTCGCACGGCGCACCTCTACCCTTACGGAAAATAATTATTTCACGTACAACGTCATACAGCCACGACGGGTGGTCGACTCCGCTGCAGTTATTATTATTGTTATTGTTATTAAAATTCCACCGGCACCTCATGTATGGTCGTCGACGTCTGCTCAACTGCGACACTATACACGGCGTTAACCGGAAGAATTTTATGCCACGCAATATATATTATATTAATGTGCGTCCAAGAAAATAAAAAATAAAAATAAAAATGTTTTTATATTTATTTTGTGCTCTATAGCTCCTGTATTTTTTATTTTTATTTTTTTTTTTGATTACGTTTTACGTGTGGATAACATCCGACCATTGTTTTACTCGTAAGAGTGTGTGTATGTGCGTGTATTATACACACCACAGTTGTCCACGTGCCTGGGCATACATTATATAACTTGCGCTACGACGACCATGGCATTTACTGTCGCCGCATCCGATGACAAACCCAAAGAATTTTTTTACGTTAACGGGCGCGCAATTATCGCCGACGCCACTATAATATATATTAATACGCATATATAGCAATATCTCTGCCACCAGCGAAGGTACTATTTTGGAGTCGCGTATGATTTAAAACAAATTTGTTTAAAAAAAACATGATATATGTATTATAACGCACGTGACGTTTTAAGGATCCATTCTCCACACCTTAATTGTCTACATAGTCGCACAGTCATTTTAATCGCAGCACATTTAATAATAGTATAATATATACTATATAGTATCATATGTGTAGGTAAGCACAGAATTTAATTTTTTCCAGAAAGAATCTCGTTATTTGGTTTATTTTCATTATTTTTTTAAAATTTGTTAATTAATATTATTACTCCACTAACCAATGCAACCAAGGACGTTTCATTGTAATAAAAAAGTAATTATGTATTATATTATAATATCATAATATACACTAGGTACTGCAGTAAACGAAATTGGCGCGACGAACGTCATTCCAATCTATACAGAAGAATATACATTATGAATATTATATTGGTATGCTGCAGTATAATATTTTCACAGATTCATTTAAGTGTACTACAACGTCCATTAATCAAACAAACAAAAAAGTAATAACAAATAAAACATAAAGTATGTGTGTATACTGCAGTATACTGTATAGTGAATATTCGTGTTTAATTCGGCTCGTTTGACGGAGGTTTATACACGTGCGTCGCGTTATTACCGTCGTTGTCGTCGTCATCGCCGCATAATATACAAGTAGACAACATCGGATTAATAAGACGGTGGTTACATACAATATACGTATATCCTACACGGGATCGAAGAACAACGGCTTCGACACGTGGCCTCATAATAATGTACACAAACAAAACATATTATACTATAAAAAAAGAAATATAGGTGTAATACAGGTATGTTGGTGTATATAAAATAGGAGGGAATATTCAAACACTGCACCGTTGCCGACCGATCGAGGCGCTAAGTTATTTCATTATTATGGACCACGCCATTATGATTATTATTATTAGTGTTACTATTATATTATTATTAGGTACTACGTACACGTACTATTATTCTTGGGCAAAATATTACACGCGTGTACCGACGCTGCACGCGCCGGTACGCCATCGTCTTCAAAACCTAAAAGAAAAGATTCTTTCTAAAGAGCTACGCAACGACGAAAAACTACGAGGATCCACTATAATATAATACATAACAATAATAATAATGATGATGGTAATAATAATAATGTGCTTATATTATACGGAACGTTCGCAGGCATTATGTATAGTGTACATACTACATATTACAACACAATATAGGTATATAGGTATTATCAGCCATAATATTATATCGTCGTTGCCGTGATGGTATGTATTATTATACACAAATATATTATATATATATCAGAGGTTAGGTTTAGGTATATATTTCTACTTATATAACATATCGTCGACCGATGTATATAATAATATACGAAACGCCAACACACATTTTCCGGGACCGTGAAATATTAATACGTGCCACTTGAAGGAAAAATTGAAAGAGAATATTAAAGAGTGACAGAAACAGAGACAGAGAGAGAAAGAGAGAGAAAGTGATGGGAAGAAACGGTTCGATAAACTGATCCCGTGCCCTTGAATAGCTCTCTAAAAAACTAATACACACACATACGCTTACAACAACAGCAGCTCTGCTACGATGGCAGTGGCGGCGACAGCATTATCGGCAAGTTCATTGTGCGTGTGATTGATGAATTTTAATTAAAAAACTATATCAAACAATTTTCTTTGGTTTTTTTTTTTTTTTTTTAATTAATAATTGCATTCAATAGACTATATCGAAATCGTCCCTTTTTCAATATGCATACATGATCTAACTCACAATGACCAATATTATATTATAATACGTCCATATGAAAAATAAAGATACCAATAAGAATTTTAAGTTCTACCCTCAGGATTAACTTCGAACAAAATAAACAGTCAATAGAAAATTGATAGTGATATAATTGTCATCTTAAATTTGAAAAAAAAATTAACATAAGTAATAATTATATTAAATCAATGTACTATAAGATAATAAAACGCATAACGATATTTTTTATTTGAAATTTATTGCACTTTTAATTTGAGTCCAACTTTTGAAAATTATTCTTCCAATCGTAAGTAATTTAATAACGCTTATACTTAGTTTTAAGCGATTATGTATAAAAGGATGGATAATAAAATCAAGTAAAATAACAAAAACGAAAAGCTATGTATTAAAAACTGAATAATAATCAATGTAATAGTTTACATAATTTTTGTATTGTCTCGATAAATTATTATCAATAAAAGGATATGAAAAATAGAAATTGTAAAAAAAAAAATTGAGCGACATAAAAAGTGAGTAGTACACAATAATACGTAATCTAAATTCAAATAAAATTATTATAAAAATATATATATTTTCCTGTTATTTCCTGTTATATACGCCCGTCATCTCTGTGAAAATATAAATAGTCCACTTTTTATTCCTGCTACGTGTGATTTTTCGTTTCAAATATCTTACGGTCTCTGCACATTATATTAACAGGGGAAAAAACTAACGAAACCGTTAAGACATAAACCATTTTAACCATCAAAGGTCATCGATCCTCAAAGGCACGTAGCATATTTACATGTAGAAAACTACTACCTACACTCAATTTTAATACATACATTATTTTACCTATATTTATGCTTTTTATTTTTGAATTTTTGAGTAATGTTATTTTTTCATTTTTGTTTTTACTCGTGTCAGAGCGTATAATTCTAACCAAACACAATAGACGTGGAATGTCACCAAAATAGAGATTGAAAAACAAAAAATTGATTTTTGTACTATTCAAGCATTTTTACTCGACACCATACACGATAAAACTAGCAGATGTTGTAGTAGTGATAGCATGATCGCAGTAGCTAAGGCACTATAAATATTGTTTTGAAAGCTTTACTACATAGAAGTATCCAACCGCATGTATTACTAGTAAGACTATATACAGTATACACATTCATAGTGTTTTGCACGACGATTTCGATCGCCAATGTATTCATACCCGGTCCTTGTTATTGGTCGAGCGATGTAGCTACACGATGGCCAATGGGTAATGGGTAATTGAGAGGACTAAATGAACCCGAGCTGTGTGTCTCGTTAATATATATATATATGATGGCGCATTTGATTAAAATTAATGTCTAGTAGTTATTTTGAATACAACCGTTTCCTCTAACTGTACACTATAAATGTGTAATATGAATATTCTCATCAATGAATTGTATTATGTATAGTCGTTGGAAAGGTCAAAATTGACGGAGAAAAAGAGAGAAACACCTAATCCTCATTCTACAGACTTGTTAAGTAAAGAAATTGCTTTACGATAAATCCAATGGTCGATATGGATAAGCATGGTTATATTTATCGAAATATTGTTCGCCGTATTATTTTTTAAATCTATAATAATAATAGGTAGTATAGCGTTTAATCCACCCACTATAACGTTTTTATTATAAATTATAATACAGTATTATCAATAAAACGAAATAACCTTTTGCGTAGGTATAATAATGAAAAATGTTTGTCCACTACTTTATTCATAACATCGAATGATTATGAATGTTATGACTAGGTAATCAACTACTTGCTCAAAATTCAAAGTCTGATTATCGATGTACTTCAAAAAATATTCTGCTTTAGAACATGAATTGTAAATTGTCTTTCAAAAAAATTAAGCTTAAAAACTATAACGACAAAAAATATTGTTTTTCAAGCAAAATTACATAATATTATTACCTATGTAAAAATAATACTTAAAAAAAAGTTATATTAATAATGTCAACATACGTAGATTAATTTATACTTATATATTTGAACATAGATTCAATGAAGTAGTAAGTACATTGCATCAGATAATTAATGTTATATAAAAACACTTTCGATAGTTTGGCAGATATTTGAAGTGACTGCCAACTAGCGTTGTAGGCATTATACAATATACAGCTTTATGTACGCATTTGAGCCCCCCAAACCAACGCTGGTCGAACGAATGGGTTAATTGAATTTAAAACGTACACAATTCCCCAGCCGATTAGTAGTTCCTATATTATACTCCATAGGTATAATATTATAAGTGTTATTATACACAATAAAGCGTAATTATTTCGTCAAACAATATTATAATTGCTGTTATATTCGGCCTGTTTACAATAATAACGATAATTGTAACTATTTTCTGAGGTGCTCAGCAGACGTAATTTTATTGTTATCACCTATGCAATCGCCTCGTTGCATTATATCACATACATATAATATGCATACCTACTATATAATATGATATTTTCGTCATCAGAATATTTATTGCAAATTATACTAAAACCGTAACTCGGAAAACTGACTAGGTAGGTACTAAAACATTCAGTTCATTCGGTTATATAAGTATTTTTTTCAATATTCACCCAAAATTACGTTTTGGTTAATAATTAATCTGAGAGATTTGGTAGTTTGGTGATTTTATGATATTATATATACATAATTATATATTCATTTATTATTATTATTATTATTATTATTTATACGCCTCAACTGATATGGTTATTGGCGTTTCTAACAATTATATTACATTCGATGTTATATTAAAATTAATTAAAATATTATACCTAAAATAGTGTTAATTGTATTCTATACAATTTATTAGTTTCCTTACCTCGCTGTATAATATATACATACAATGTAGTTTAAAGTTAGTACCTATGCTGTTTATTTTGTCGAAAAATTAAAACCCCGTGATTTATGAATAAATTAGGGACAAAAGTAATTAACCGACTTGGTTAGCATAAATATATTATACACAAAGCAATACAAACTTAAATCAATTAATAGCCGTGTTGTACCTATTAATGTTAACAACAATTATAATGTGTTCTACATATTTTATTTAAATATTTCAAACCTAACAGGTGTCATGGTGTTATTAAGCTATAAATTAGACAATAAATTTAATTTTGGAAAATCATGAGTAGCCACTTATAAATATTCATTATAAGCCCCGGTACTAATCATATCTTTTTACAAACATACATAGGTACCGACATAGTAATTATAATACCATATTTCTTATAATGTATATATTATACAAGACTATTAAATTTGAAAAAATTAACAATAATTGTCTTTCAAGTGATTTACATAATAAACCGATAAGACGACCGTATCAGTAGAATGTGATCCTCAATGAACAGAATATGTCATTCTAGTTAATACCATGCATTATTATTATCTATAGAAGTGATTCCCAGAACTTAAATCCATCGGTCACATTGAATAATTTAGTATCAGATAAAATGTTAAAGTAGGCAGCTAATCGTCACGATTTATTTTCAATTACTCAAAACGTTATAAAGATTAAGGAAAAAAATGGTAGAGGTCAACGACTGTACAGTGAAAAATAGCAATATCCATAAGTTATAACACTTAAAAAAAAAATTTCTAAACGAAGATTTACAATATATTATTATTATACATAAAATGGATCTTATATTTTTAATATTCCAGAAAAGTCCGATACAGTTTTAACTCGAAGATAAATCGTGTAGGGTATGGAGGAAATAAAAGATAATATTATGTATAACCATCCGTATTATGTTTAAAACATCTATCTGAATTTTAAAATGTAAAGCCTCTCGATTGGTGCCTTATCCACACAATATGTAGCGTAAACCCACGTCTGATTTCCGATTTTTCTCTTTAACTACGTGTGGCGGATAAAGTGTACTAGAAATCCGTCAATTACTCAGCAAGATAAGAAGATTGACCCTAGCCAAATGTGTGCGTAACACGCAGACACTTTTTGCGTGCTGACTTCTATGAAATCGCTAGAGTTGAAAACGTGAGAGTTATTAAGTAGTTCTGTATAGTTAAAAGGGCAATGTTTCTTTTTGTAACGATCGATGCTGCAATTCGCGAGCAAGAATAAAACGAGAAACGAGAATTCAAGATAAACGCGATTGAATAAAAACAAAAGTTTTCGACAAGTGTATGCATACAAATTTAGTATATTTTTTTGAATTGACAAATCATGTTTTTCATAACTGACAATCATTATTATAATTCAATCACTTTATTTGACAAACAGGCAAAAAAATATATATATTTAATTTAAGCTATACATTGTAATTTTTTTTTTGTTAAACAATAAACTCGTTTTTTATTTATTATTTATTTTTTTGAAGAAACAAATATTATATTATTTATAACTCTTAAAATATAACGAAGAGATGAAAATAAAATTCAGTTTATGCAAATTTGTTCTTAGACAGTTTTGTGTTACATAACATCAAATCAAAAACGTTTCACCAGTGAAATACATTTACACTTACACAGTCATTAGTAAACAGATGCATTAAAATTATATACGATCCATAAATAAATTTATAAACAAAAATAATGTTATTCGCCTTAAAAAAGGAAAAAAAAGAAACACAATATCGATCATCCACAACAATAATCGTGTACCTAATAATAAATGCGCGTTTAACGGCGCTAAGATCATTAACCTATATAACCCGAAAACCGAGTAACCACATCATCTGCATAAAGTCGTTTTTACGAGTATTTCACACGACTGCAATACGTGCAATATCATTAATTATATTAGGTACAAATAACGCCTATGACATTGGCGCCTATGTGTGCGTACCTCCTATACTATATACTTTATAAACATTTATACAAACTATATCAGACCATTTTTGGTGACGTGTAGGAAAAATTGCTTTGAGCCCGACGACAACGTTTCTGAGGTAGATTTTTCGAAAAATCGTACGGTATTATTTTTCCACGCACGCCCACGCATCAACCGTAGTAGGTACCTATCTATATGAGAACGCGTACACGCGTATATGCGCACAATGAGCCGGGTATATAGAGCAGATCACAGATGGCATTAATCCTCGAAATAGAGGACGCAGTAAGAGAGAAGGGTTGACAAACGATTTCAGGCGAAATTGCTATACCACGCCGCGCGTTGATGGCGACGAGACAAATGGTTTCGTTTTAGGCACCAACACAATATATTATATATAATATATACCTACACACTCATTCGCGAGCATTTGACGACGACGGTGCAGGAGGCGGTGAAATACACATTACTGGTTTTCCAATTGGACTCTTTGACTATAGGGGTCGGTTCGATCGAAGTGCATACACAGTATAATAATGTATATAAGCGAGAGAAAAGCGTATATGAATATAATATTGTATATATATCGAGCATCACACCTGTGCCCACCTGTCGTTGACGTCGCAGAACGCGTCGTCTTTGCCGTATAGTCCTTTTCTTATCCCGAAGCAATTGCGCTTTCTCTCTCTCACACCCTCAAGCGAGCGCACACTTATCACTATATGATACTCAAAGTGTAAAGGTACTGTATAGTGTGTATATATTATATATATATATACTTTAAGTCCGCTCTCATTTATCATTTAGCCCGCCTGAATGATGTATAGTGCTGCGGCGCAAGCTACGTCAACAATACATATTATACACGCACACAAGCACACAATATATACGTTACACTACACGTTCATCATTGTACACGTCATTGTATAAGTGTACAAGCACAATAATAATAATAATAGTAATATACGAATAAGGAGAAAGTGCTGCAATGGTCTTCGCGGCCTCGGTGGGACAGAGGAAACGAGACGATTCGCCATCATATAATTTCGCATCCCGTCCCTCTGCCACCGCGAAAAGGGCACCACCGGAAGGATATTTTATGTACAAGCCATCAGAATGTACGCGCGATATTTATTTATTACCGCGCCTTTGCGACGTGCATTATACACCGCACGCCACTTGCGTACATACGGCAACGTTATTGATGATGGTCCGAGAACCGACGCAGACGACCCGTGAGAAAACTCTATCCTCGCGTATTATGCGTTGTACAACATTAAAATATAATATATTATAACCGCCGCCGTTGCTGTTGTTGTACACGCAAAACATAATTAATAATTATCATAATATAATAAACGCATTATTCTTATGAATTTAAGTGGGTGTGGGTGTGTGTGTGTGTGTGAGACGAACTTAACATTTTCAGAAAAAGACGAACATCATAATATTACTGACCTAAATATTATGCCCATCACCGGTCGCTGGTCGGCGATTGGGTAAACATATACCGCTTAAACGTTATACATACTAAATACTTATACATACATAATGTACCTATATTATAATATTATATTCAACTAGTTTTCAAACAACCCGTATATTTTAATCATCGCCAATCTCGACAATGTTAATATATCATATATAGTATATACTATGTCCAGCAGAACAAAATAATGCGAAACCCTTAGTGGAGAAAACGGCGAGTACTTGCGGAAAACGGGAATTAGAGTAGCGGTGATCGATTATTCAATGATGAGTTTGAATAGGAGATGGGTGAATCGAATAATGAAATTATAAAATCAGTACATTTTATGAAATTATCTAGTAAAAATGAAAAATCGAGAAGTTTATTCACCAAAATTTCAGATGCGTTACTGCAAGTGGAATGTTTTCAATTTATAATGCGTTACCAGACGTTAAAATATTTATAACGTGCAAGGCGTACACTCAAAAAGTATAGTACCTATGTGTGTACGATAACGATTTAATGATAAAATGGATTAATATATTTCCTAAGAGCGCACGAGACGCGCGAGCTCAACCGCGTATACACGACTGCTGCAGGGCCGTCATCGGCCGTATAACGGCCCCGCCAAAACTGCGCTGCCGCTCTGTACACGCTGCCACGCCGCCGCCACCGCCGCATCGATCCGGCCCGGGGTCCTCTCCCTCGCCACACCACCCCACCACACGGCCACCGCGTTAATGGGACACCGTTAAAGCGCGCGGGGCTCATACCGCCCCCGCTGACGCTTTTCAGATCGCTTTACCGCGCGCCCGTTTTACAACGCATTCGCCGCCGTCGCAACACTAACTCTGCACGCACGTCGTCCTCATTCTCCTGGCCTTCCTTCCTACGTGTGTGTATCATATACATGCATTAATATAGATTATAATACTTTTCCACAACTGCACTTATACACTATAATATATACGAATGTAAAAACAAAATATATTTTATTAAATACGAGGCATACGCACGGCGTTTTCTAAAATTCTACGCGTATATAGTCCTGTGTGAAAGAGAGTAAAAAAACAGTGATCAAGATATCACACTTAATTAGGCTGTTTTTTGTTCAATAATTTCGCCGAAAACGTCGAGCACACAATTTTTTTATTATTATTATTATTAAAATAGATAAGTTGCACAGCGATTTGACACTTTCATATCAATGTAGATTATAGAGTGACAATCACGAAAAAGAATCATGTTTACCTATATACGTAATATTGTATTTTGGAATCGATTTATCGATATTTCTGCTGATAGTTTATTTTTATTTTTTATTAAGTAGATAAGATTGTTCTTTATGCGATATTCTAAAAAAAAAAGTTTCTAAAAATTAGCGGTTAAAATTTAAAATGTATATTATGTTTACTTTATTCTTTATTCGTGTAAATTAGTATCGTCTGTAGGTAATTTTCGATATCAAGCCAATCTAAAGCACGATTGACGGTACTATCACATACATCACATACAATATTCAACGGATTTCGTAGTATACTATATTTTATATCCAAATAGATAAATTTCATTCATTAAGTTTTTCATCGTCATTTTCGTTCGTGTGCGTCATCATCAACTATAATATTGTACAACGTGTTCCTTACGACTACAGCGTGCCAAGAACGATAAATTATTCATTTTTGTATCGAAAATTCGATATTACACTTCTACCGATCAACCACCAGTCTTTATCATCCGATTTCGATTTGTATTGAAGTTGATGATCATTTAACAAAAAAAAAACCAACACACAATGTACCAGTAAATTAAATTTTTGGTGAACGGTGTATCCTTCCATAAATCTCATTCCACAAAACTCGTGTCAGAGATTTCCAATACAATGTTTTACTTTGGTTTTGAACAATGCCTTTTGAACTACTAAAATTATATTAAAGGGAGCAGGGATACGGGTAAACCCATATTTTCTTTTCTACCGATTAAATCGAAAGATAATAGAAATAGAAATTATACCACTTTATTAATATATTATACTTAAGTGACAAGGGGTTTATGTTCGCCTATGGTGATAGATTGTATTTTTGTGCTATTCTAGACAGACTCATAATATAAAATATCATTATCAATGGTTGCAGTTTATATAAAACACATTTATATTTTTATAAGTACCATTAAACAATTATTGAATGAAAGAATCTATTTCTACGTTATAAAGCAATTATAAATTTTAGTACCAAAATTGTCTACGTATGTACCTACATGAAAGCCACAACTATGAGACTTAATGATGTCTTTGTAAGGTCGTTTTTAATTAAATTAATTAAAACACGATCTTTTTTTCAATTGACTACGAGACCTTTCCAGGGATATAAATCGCTGTTTATCGGTTTTGTTACTGGCATTTCAATACAATTATTATAATAAACACTGTATTACATTTCAGTATATAGTATTTAAAGATATATTGTTAGTTCAAAGAACCAAAGCAATTAGAATAGTTTTACTCGTCAGTCATTTCCCAAATAGATTGTGGTCAAATGTCACAATAATCATTTTACTATTATCCCGTCTGCTATTTTGTTACTGGTCAGTGATTAAATAGATAAACGTACAAATCATAATTTATCAACTATATAGCATCAATTTTATGTTAAACGGAATTAATGTTAAAAAATATTACTATAACATTGTAATTTTAATTTTTTAATATAAAAGAATACGAGTATAAATAAAAATTTTAAAAGAATATGTTGCTACTCATATAAAATACAATATGCAACTGTGCGATATTAAAAATGCATTTCAAAACTATTGAGTTTTATGATATCACATTTTTATTCCCAAAAAAACCGTATAAAACTTTATTTTTCAATGGACAAGCGAGTTATTTGACATTCAGATTTTATTGCATGGAAAATGAACCAAAAACTTTTTTATAAATGACCTTCAATTTTTGTAATTTCATTAAGAACGAAACTAATAAAGCACACTACAGTTTTAACTTTATAACATGTATGTATACTTATCCTAACTATATTACAGTGCTAGATAAATATTAATATAATATATAAATTAACATTTTAAACTAGTATTACTATCTACTATTAGAATATTAGTAAGTTATCTCAACTGTAATTTTTTTTTTTTTAATAATTTTGTCGTTCGCTATTTTGTTACAGAGAAAGACGTGTGTTTGTGTTTCCTCGGGACTCATAATTTATTTTACAGCCTGTGCCACTGATAACAACAGTAAATGAATCACATAGGTACACATACACATAATATTACATACGTTTATATTTTATACATAAATATAATGCATACCAACACATACAGCGTCAAAAAAAAAAAAAAAAAAATTGTATACATAAAATCAAAAACTGCTGACAGAGAAAAAAAATCTAAACACAAAAACAGTCCCACTGTATTCACTATCAATTTATCAAAATTAAAAAGGTTTTCAATCACCGACTTTTAGTAATTTTAATTTTTTGTTATAAACCTACTCATTTTTTGTAACATACCAACACACTTTTTGCTAGTATTTTTTTTTTTTATTTTTTTTGTCAACGATAGTTGTAAACATTTCTAAATAATCTACAAATAGTAATACGATTTTTTTGTTTACTTAATTACCGATAATTTGTACCAGTACAAAGTGTACTACAAACAACGCAAAACAACACGTTTATGTTTTACTAGTAATGATAAATTAATTAATTCTATGGCGATATTGGTGACCGAATGAATAAGTTGATGAAATACGATTAATCACAGTTAGTAGTTATACGCTATTGAACTAATGGCAAACGTTTCTTTAAACTAGTATTCAAAATAAAATTGTATACGATGAAAAATAAATTCAAAAAATTCCAACGAAAACACAAAAAAAAAAAAAAAACAATAATTATTATTATGGTTAAATAATCGTATACCACAGCCAACTCCCGTGCATATAGGAGTTCACGTGTGACACAACAATATGGTCAATACCTGAAATTTTATGAAATTTTATACTATGCGTGAAAGGTGGAATGTGTGAACCTATTACCTATAGTACCTACATGAGATAAATATAATTATAATAATATGTTGTTACATAAGGACGCGACGCACGTGCGACCGCACAGACACTCGCTACGGCAATGATGTTATTTAAAAACAATATTCTAATATAGTCCAAAGTACATCGAGCGGGATGATTCCGTCCACTCAGAGTGACATTACTATACGAAAACTTATCTATTTTGCAGGGTGTATTATGTGACTAATTATATAGGTGCCTACATATAATCATAATTAAAATAATATCTTAATATGAGGTGAATATCATAAGAAATGTCGATATTTGTAGGTACATCCTACAACGATTCACTCAAAATCTAATCCTTATATTTACATTATGATTCGTGTATACCCCGGTACCCGTTATTTAATACAAATCAAGTTTATATTGTGTCGCTTAATATCGTTTTGGGAGCTTTTGAAAAAAGTTTTCATTTTTTTTTTTTTTTAATATCGTATGCAAGTGAATTACCTGTTGCCAGTGATCCTCGAGTGATACGTGTGCAGAGAAATAACCGGTATCGTGTATGTCTTGAAGTTCCCGGAATATGTTACCGCTCGGTAGGACGTCCATCGTCGATGGCGTTGTCGAAAGCACGTCCGAACTTACGAGATTCCTTATCGGCAGTGGCGTCGATAACGGCAGCTGAACAGCTTAGTCTATACGGTTAAAATATACGTAACGTGTAGCAATGTATTCGCAGTGTATAAGTGTAATGATATATTATCGTGTCGTCGACGTATATTAAACACAACAATATTAGATCACCGGGAAAACGGTCATCGTCGTCGATCGACTGTTATTATTATGATATTATAATAAACAAAATATGCACGACCGAATTATCTTACAATATTAGATACAGCGACGGTAGTAACAATTATGGCGTAAAAACCGTTTACGCGAACGTATCGAACACTTGGCAAAAATTAATGTAGGCTATAATAATAGCGAGGTATTAACAACAACAATAATAATAATAAAAACCAAGAAAATACCTAATTATAGTAATAATAATAATAATAATATATTAGTATTGATAATATTTGCACAGTTGAAACACGTCACTACGGAAAGCACAATACACGTATCGGTGTTAAAAAAAAGATAAATAAATAAATAAAAAGAATGTGTACGAATCGAAAAAAAAACCAAAACGAGCAAGGCGACGAGAATTCGAAAAAAATAACACAACGGATAACGATTTATGGCGTACAGAAGCGGCAAGTGGTGGCCCGTGTTCTCGCTCGCGACTGAACACTGTAATTTTGCCGGTGCCGGCGCGGCGAGTTTACCCGTTCGCGCGCATACACGAATACGATATTCGATTATGCGTAGAGACCGAGCGCGAGCGGCCTCCGTCACCAACGCCATCTACCGGCTCGCCCGACACAACTAGCAGCCGCCGCCGCCGCCCGCCGCCTCCAAATCTCCGGATATTGCAAATATATATATATATTTTTTTAATATCCCGGCACCACACGTCATGATAATAATATATCGTGTTTCACTAGCACTCCCGCGCAAATCTATGTTAATAATAATAATATTATACTGTCCGGTTAGTGTTTCAATATTATAGTATACTATATACAATATTGAATATACTTATTAGTTATTATAATATAGGTACCTATCACGTATTAGTTTAAATTTTTATTAATTTACACAATAATATGTGTTTACATTTTATACATATATATATATATATATATATATATATATATAACAATAAAATAATATACCATGAATGCATCAAGCACCTGAATCAATTTTAAGTTTATTTTGCAATATTTTAATTTTAACCTTCTTTTCAACCAAACTATACACAATATTCATACTTTATTGGCAATATTTGATATAAATTATTATAATGTATGATTATATAATATTGATATTAAAATCAACGTTGAGAAAGTTCATGATTTTTTAACTCAGTCGAGTTAAGTTAATTCGATATACACATTAATCAAAAAAAAGTTATAAATTTATTATTATTATGATTTGTTTTTTGTTAATTTATTTAAATCATAAGTTGATAATAATTTTTTTAACATTTTATTTTTGTTTATAACACTAACCTAATTTTTAATTCGCGGTGTTTATTAAAAATAATAATATTAATTTATTTCAAACGTTAGCCAATTTTTTTTTAACATAGAAACAGAGTCAAAATATAGTAAAATAAAATAAACTAACTTTTTAAAATGCAAATTTAGTTCAGAAATTTCATATTAATTTAAAAACAAAAGTAACTACAGTAGTTAAGTTAAAAGTTTAAATTAAATTAACTTTTTTACTCATTAATGCCGAATGTTGATTTAATTGATTTAAGTATAATATTCAATCTATATTGGTTTAACCATCAATTCAATGCAAAATAATACATTGTGTTGCACTGTTGTATACTAAAAAATGTAGTACAAATACTATAACAGCATATAAATATATATATTTTATTAACATCATTGAACAACAATGCGACCCTTGGTCACCCTACCCCTATAAGTATGTAATATGCATCTATACGGGTTACATGGCCAACTCCGAATCCGCAAAACCGCACCCGCTCAACCCATAGACGTCACCCAGAAATTTTCACCGTGGGGCTCGGCCAAAATGTAGACACCGGCTGCCGAAGGGGGGCGGCCAAAAGAATGCGGTTTACTATACTATTTTATAGTCTCAGACTATACTATATAAATATATAATATATATACATCTCAGACTGTATCGAATAAACCTTATACTGCAGGTGAACTTGGTGTCTTAGATAATTTGAATAGGCGAGTGATATGCCAAGTTTATTATTATATATAGGTAATATCATTAATGAATGTGTACGTCCACATGTATATTATCGGACGGTGGGAATTTAATATTATAATAATATGATAACCGGTTATAATAATATACATTATTAGTTCTAGTGTGTGCGATGCGTGTAACTACCTATAAACGCAAAAAAAAAATCAACACCAACTTATAGATAACCGTTTAATGTATCCTACACAAAATTACACTTATTTTTCTGTTTCAAAAATAAAATTTCAATACCTACTACATTTTCTACAAATATAATCAAACAAAAATTGTATTAATTTGCACGCGCACTCACACTCATTCATGGGTGTAAAGAAAAACCGAATGTCAACGTAGTATTTACAATAATTATCGATTATCGTCAATAATCAATATTAATGTTTTTATGTATAGGTAAACATAAAACTTAGTTTACAATATAAATACCGTGCAAACAGCTATATTAGAATAACAATATTACTATCAGTATTCTGACTAATAACTATACTCCTAGTACTAAAATTATATACCTACTAATTTATTTACCGCTTATATTGTTTTTTTTTTTTTTTTACCAACATTCTTTTCTCCACGTCAATTAATATTAAATTTTAATAACTTCCTGTTTCAATAAACCACTTTGTTAATTTTTCTACAATTTACTGTACGAAACTACTTTAAGTACCCTATAAAACAACACTATATCAATAAAAAAGCCCGTTATCACCAAATCTTATGTTTCCACTTAAAACTGTAATCATCCTTACGCACTAATTATATAACAGATTCAACCAGATTAAGAAATATAATATTTATATATTACACCGTAAAGGTTCATATCAAATTCTACAATAATTCACTTTTGGTATGAATATATAATAAAATATGTATAGTAGGTTAATACATTATATGTTCTTAAATTAATTACTTGCATATTATATACGTAGGTATTACCAAATACGCAACTCACTGAATACTGATGACGATAATTATACTTTCAATCGATTATAAAAAAAAACTAAATTACCTACAAAAACAATTTAATCAAAACTTTAAATGCATTTTTTATGTACCTCTGACATTTTTATAATTTTAATGTTTTCATTCATCAACGAAATATATCTCTAATTTTTTTTACAAGTAAAAAAGTTAGACACACTTCAATGTTTGATTTATGGGAATTACGGTGCAGACACCCCAAATAAAAATAACATAATATAGTGTCATTTACATAGATCTTGTATAATATTATTACTTTTAATAATAAGGTATGTGTTTTATATTTAAAGTTAAATTGAAACCAAAATCATCATCTATTATTTTAAAATACAAAATGTAATAAATTTTTAACAACTTAGTAAATAACAATAAAATTGTTAAACATTTAAAATCTATTTACGTTTCTAATTTTAAAATATATTGAAATGTCCAATAATCATATTTCTTTTTTCTTTTTTTTTTTAAACGATTTCAAATCAGAAATTATTGTCAGTCGTCTTACAAAGTTAGATTTGACATGTCAATATGTCATGGACTTTCTTTTTGTCATTATTGCAAAATCACAAAGAGTAATATACAACACAAACTTGCATTGTTTTAAATGCCACATAATTCTTAGTAGTTAAGTCTTCCCAAGAATATAAATGTAAAGTGAAAGTACCAGTCAATGACACCTAATAGAGAACATTTTATACAGGAGTAACGTAAACGATAGGATGGTTATGAATTATGATGTATTATTATTGTTTAAGCCTATTGTTTATATAATTATATATAAAAAATATATGTATAAAAATCTTTTTATCATATCATATAGTAATTCAAGTAACATAAATATATACTGATGACCCATGTATAAAATGTATAAAGAATATTAATTACAGTAAAAAAAATATAATCACCATGACTTGTTGGATCGTATTCATATACATATAATATATATATATATATACATACTTATATATGCATTTAATTTAAAATATCCTAAATATTTTTTTACATACGACGAATCGAATATAGACAATTCATCATATTTATACTTAACAGTAAAGTGAAAAGTATACAATAAATATATTTATAATGTTAATTATTGAGGTTACTGCTCGATTTATTTATTTTTGTAACTATATTGTTTATATAATGTTTTTATGTTTACAATGTTGGTAAGTTTTATTATAGTTAATAGTTATATTTTCGAAATAATGTCATTATTTTTCAATCATCGCAATAAAATAAAATATTTATTTTGTTTTTAAAAAAACGAACAATATAAAACATAAATACCCTTAAATAAACACGCAAATCATGTAGGCAAAACGAATTTGTGTGAAAACTGGGTTAAAAATTTAATATTATGTACGGCCTTATCAATTACAACACAAAATATGACATTACAATTAATATTGTATGCAAATATATTTTGATTTTTCTATAATATTAAAATTAAGGCCAAGATAGATCGCATAAGAAAATACACCATAGGTATTAGCACAAAACGTGCATGGTATTAAATATATTACAATCGATGTTGGTGGCTAACTCCTACATTTTAAATAATTAAATTAAAATTAATTATATGTATATAATTAGCGCATACGCTAATTTCTAACAATTCTAAAACTAAAGTAAAGTTTATTTTATTTTGATACACTATATGCTATATATGTTGATGAAAGTTTGTTGTTTTCGCATTGTTAGCTGTTTCATATAATATAATATAATGTTGTCTAATGTTATAGTGAAATTATTGCCATTTAAATTTATTATTATAACTTTTTTTAGTTTTATTGTGGTTTTACATTTTTTGTTCTAATTAAAAATATATTTAGTAAAAACCTAAAAAATATAATATTTAATAGATTTTAACATTTATAAGTTATAAATGTATTAATATCATGTTTAATGTTAAGTATAACACACAATTTATTAAATTGAAGAGCTTAGAACGTATACCTATGCTTATTTTTAATAATTAGGTATTGAATTAATTTTAATTTATAATAAAGCAGTATCAATGTATTATATTGTTTATATTGTGTTTTTGTCTATAACAAACGAGAAAACAAAATTTGTGATACAAAGATACCAAGTTTTGTGCCGTTCATTCACCCATGAAAGTTAATAAGTTCTTATTATAGTTTGATCTTAGTTCCTTTTGGTTTTTAAATTTAATCGACTGAAAATATCAAGTCTTAAAATCAATACTATTATAAAACATAATGTTTGGTCTATTTAGTTTGTAATGGAATTGGCAAAAGCTTTTTATCCTCGCTTGACTAAAAGTATGATGTTATATATTTCACATTATTATCTCCAATATTTTCTTTTATAGGTAATTTACTTATATCAAATAAATACATACAATTTTTACCTTTATATATATTTTATAGATAATCCAAAATAAACGAGTTACACAAAAATATAAACTTAGAATTTGTATTTCCTTATAATCGATGTAATCTCTCGTCTAAACATTTAGAAATATCAATGTTATACCTATTATTGTCTTTTATCAAACTGTTTTGGTTTCAATCTTATTGACAGACTAATTACATTATTACAAATAAAAGCATCTAATTAAATTGTAGACATTATATACTATCTAAGTTTGTGTTAAAAGCAATTTAAATGTTCTAATTACTTATAACTTATATTATTATAGTATATAATAGTTCATCTTTAGTAGGCTAATATTATACAAATATGGATAATGGATATGTACAATTACTTACTCATATATTGAACAAATATGTTGTTCAATGGACTATGACTTTCTTTTCTGCCTTTCGAAATGAGATTAATTAAATGAAAAATTCTTAAATTATTTCTGAACTACACCGAACATAATACAATAGATCTATTGTTTTGACTTGCAGGTTGACCATTTTATTTTATTATATCCTTTTATTTTATTTTATTTTAACCTGAAAACAATATAATTTGTAACATTATTGTTGGTGCGGACAAAATTATTTTTTAAATATATAGACATTTAAACATTTATAAAGGTGGTAACTCGCTAATAAGTCGTATTTATGTATTATCCATAAATATTTAAAATGTAACCCTTATTATTTTAACAATGTACAAAAAACGTATGATGGAAATTCGATCATAATGTAGTATCTTTAATGATAAATAGTCAAGTAAATCTCATCATACAACTGTGCAATCAATGGCCATAGTATTGACTTACATATATTTAAAGTATACTGTGAATTTAGATGTACATTTAAGCCAAAACTTCTAATAAACAAACTGAGACCAAGAAATAACCTATTGTTTTTAAATCTTTATTCCGTTAACTGAATCAATAAAATGAGACTTAATATTAAATCATAATAATGTAATATCTGCAAATCATTTTTTTTTTTTTTTTGTGGAAGATAGACGTTGACCATCCGTCATTCGCGTGTTAGTTATTTACGACCAAATGTGTTAGCGCGACGCTGCTGTACCACCCGACGTCGCCTATAACGGCAGTGAAAAATACAAGCGTGCCGATTCGCGTGCTATTATCATTTATTACTATTTTTACATTAACTTATTGTAACTAATTTCAAACAAAATAACACAGCCATAAATACCATCCCGGTCACACTTGCGGAATGGATTTAACTATTTAAGTACCTATCGTAAGCAAAAATAATGCTACGTTATTATGTTACTGTGCCTTTTCATGTACGAAAAATATACCAATATATAAAAGCAGAGTAATATTCATCTACTTTATGGGGACACGATATATTTTTAGCCGATTTCTCTGCATATTCTAGAAGCTGTGCGTCTAAACTACATATTACATAGACCTATAATAATAATGTGTTTAATAATCGTATTATATTATATAGGTACAATAAATAGAATTTATGTATGCATAATATGAGTACATATATATAATAGGTACTTACATTTTAGAATTATGATATGTTTTAAGAATTTATTATCGTTAGTATTTTTTCATATTATCTAAACATTTTTTCGACAAATTATTAAAATTATAAGTTAAATACAAATCAATATAACATTCTTTTCAGGAAAACCGAGAATGTCAATATTCAGCAATACGAAACGTTTTAGCTATTATTTATACCAACCAAAATAATTGAATTATATTTTTTTAATGTAGGTAGCACATAAACATCTAGTAAATATTATTATAATTTCCATTCTGTATTCATAATATTGGGTTTTTTTTTTTTAATGGAGATCTACAGTGAATTTTTCGTATAGGGGTGTATATATTTATTACAGAATAAGTATAATGTAGTCCTGAATAAAAAAAAAAGTATATGGTACAAATGAGTTTCATTTATAATATATATATTATGACATTTTCAATCAGTATAAGTGCTTAAAAATGTCACGTGGTTTATCGTTTGGTTAGAAATTTAAAAGTTTAAAACATTCGGAAAAAGTTACCAATTTACAAAACACTAAGCGACAAAATATTAAATATATATGGATCACCATCCATTGGCCGCACACGATTTTATAACACAGCGATATTATACTTTATTAGGTATTTGGATTTTTAATTTCACATAAAATATGTATTGTATACAAGACACGATTTTAAATTAGATAGGCGTTATTATTAATATTATTATTACACCGCAGCATGGAATTTCGAAAGCTCAGCTGAACAGTTACTTTTACGAATGCGGCGAGTTGGTTATTGATTATGAATTACGTATAATTATATGATAGCATTATTATCATAAGAATATACATAAAACGGTATTTATATACCGTCGTCGAGTATTTGCGAGTAAAATGAGACGAATTTTCTATCTTCAATAACCATTGTCACAGAGAGTATGTGGTCTCCCCACGTCCGAATACGCATATAAATGCATACATTATTATCATCGTAATAATAATATTATGCGTGCGCTAAACCGCACACGTCGGTGCATTCCGACAACGGTATGTACAGGTACACGCACAAACGCGTATATCGGCGTACTTACACGACATAATGTGCAATAATATAATATAACACGACGCGTATGTTATTATTATTATTGTCGTTGGTGTGCGATGTCCTTTAATACTATACATATAATACGACTGTTCGGTCAAACCGGCACGCGGCGGCGAGGCGGTTGTTCATTCATAGAAAGTGCGTGTGGAGGTCGACGTCGCCGCCGCCGCCGCCACCGCCGCCGCCGCCAACAACGTTGCGTAACTCCGAGTGTATAAAATATAATAATATGTAATAATAATCAATCGCGTGGCCGTCGTAGTTGAACTCGTTAACTTACCCAATCGTCGATGATCTGATCGGAGAAAAATTTAATAAAACAATAACAACGGCAACGGCGGCGAAGACGGCGAAATCGAACATTGTTGACAAACAACGCGGGCTACGGCGGCGAATAAGGAGCACTCGTTTGGATATTTTATTTATATTAATTGTGCATGCGGATAACGTACTCCTCGGAGGATAGAACTTTTTTTTTTTTTTTCATGCGGCGTTCGCAAAACGGGTTAAGGAATCTCGCGTTGGGGTCATGAAACTCGTTTTGACGGGACATACTCACACTACAAATACAAACACACATAAGCGCGCGCAAATATATATACGCTCGTCCGTCTCAACTCCCTCCTACTCACTTATAGCTATCACCATGTCCTTTTTTGCATGTGTGTGTGTGTGACTGACTCTTAATAATATTATGCAGTTGCCAACGTATTATTATAATGATCGAACGCGAGGAGGAGGACATTTATACACACTCGTCTAAGTATAATAATAATATTATGAATATCATGACATATAAATAGATTATTATTCGTTTTGAATATATTATATCATAGACATTAATTATGAAATAATTACAGAAAACGCTCAAGGGGACATTCACGTTGAATGTAAGCTGTATAGTGTACGGTGCACGATGTTCATTTGACGAAATAAAAACGACTTGTTATATGTTATAACTTTTACTGTCTGAGGCTTACTGTCCCAATACCTTAATATTATAATAAAAAAAATATATAATGCCTCCCCCCATAACTGAAATGTGCATGTCCCATAAATACAATGATATATTACTTATCATTGTACACCACATAAAAAAAAAAAATAATAATAATAATAAGATTTAGAAATAAATCGTATAATATTATAACATAATATAATATAATAACTACAGTATATCATTTATTATTATTATTTAAATTAATCATTCATTAGTATTTGGTCTTATTTATACTTTAAGACGTTGAATGTTATTACTAGTAATAGTTAATATTCAATATAATAGGTTAGGAAGATATTTAAAAAGTTGTAAAACCAAAATAAAGTTAACAATATTATATTATGTACGTATACACATTTACACAACAAAAAAATCTAAGCGGATTTCAATAATTTTTCTCCTCCCCACTCAAGTTATAATTGTACTTTTTCTAATAGTTTACTTATTCTGAATAGTGTAAAGGTACATATACAATGAAGTGGTTTCCTCAAAAATACTTGGTGCTACTTCAGTCACCGCAGATTTAGATAAACAATAATAAACATTATCAAATATTAGCTACAATCGTTTAGTACATTATTAGATAAGAATGTACAAAAAAAAGTAATATCTTTTTCTCTATAAAAATAACTACGATCAGTGATAATTGATCACCATAATTACAAGTAGTCATACATTAAGTTTATCTATAGTCAATAACAATTTATTGCGTTATTATTATTATCATACGTTTTATGATAGGGTCACTTACAGAGAATAAAATTTAATGGTTCGTCTTATCAGCCTTCCCTCACTTTTTTTTTTTAAATAAAACGAATTTTTGTTTTAATGCATCATTAAAAATTTAATTTTAATAACAAAATTAGTAAACATAAATTGAAAATAATATACCTAAATTCAGTTGAATTTTAATTTAATATTAGCATAATAATATAATATAAAATAATACAGTAAATAAAAAAAATAATAATAATATGTAATTAGTATAATTAGTACCTATTAGATTTGGAATGGATCGATAAATATATTGATTTCAGAATGATATGTTATTTTGTTAATGTATCAATGTTTATTTCTATATCTTATAATTTATATAACATGATAGCATACTCATTACTCAAGTTTGTTTAAGTTTTTAGCTATTTATAAACATTTAAATAATATTTTTTTTTTTTTAATAATGTAAATTAAAAAAAAATCACTTGGTAAAAAAGAGTTTAAAAATGTATTATAAAACTCTTCATAAGTAATTATAATAGCTATTTAAAATAATTAAAGAAAAGTATAGACCTACGTATTTTTTTTATGAGTAATACCTACTACTGCCTATATTATGAATTTTGAAGTTTTAAGATTTTTCAAAATCATGAATATTTATAAATACAAAAATAATTATGTGGTTAAAAATGTATAAAATTACAAATAATATAATGTAATACCTATATACTATATTATATAGGCTGATAGACCGCCTTCGCTCAGAATCGTTTTTTCTATGAGAATCGTTTAATTGTTTACCACTTAATTCAAATATTTTAACAAACAAATAAATTACAGTGACTTACTCCTCAATGACAAGGTACACTCGACACATACTGTATAGCAGATCGATAACCTACTTTCCCTATTTTTGTTTCGTTTAATTATTCGTATTTAAAAAATTAAAAATATTATTATTTGATCAAAGTTAAACAAACATATTATTACTATTACTAAAAACGTTTCATTATGTTGTATAATACTCGTAGTATAATATATATATAAAAAAACACACAGCATATTTTTTAATAAATGTTGTTGCATTTTTGAAATAGTTCCAAGCCTAAGTACAATGTTTATGTTTTAAATAAAATACAACACGTGATTTGTATGAGTATAAGCGACTTATTAGTGGAAAACTCCATTAGAAGCGACGGTCAATTGAAAACATGTGTGGTGCTTTTAATAATTTCTGCCATTAAAAAAAGCGTGTACTTTACTTACGAAATATTTATGAAATTTGAATACTTATGATATTATGCATATATATTATATAGTATATAGTACGTAAGACCAAAAAAAAAGTCACCGATAGGTATCCTAACCTACAGCTAAGAGCTAATATGGATGTATATTTTTTTCTATAGAAAAAAATCACGTGTGATTTGTTATATATATATATATATGTGTCAAAAACACATTATTATATTGTATTGTGTTTTGGCGCCTGTTTATGGCTTAAATCGTCGGGATAGTTTTCAATGTACGTATCTCAAAAACGAAAAACCGCTTTCAATAATAGGAACACACTCGAGTTGAGCTGGGGACGTCGCGCGTCGGTGGTATGATGCAGAACAAAACTCGTCTTATACGCATACTCTAGCTTATACACAATAGTACATACACAAATACATTCATACCGGCATACTTACATATATACATACATAATTTATTTGTGTAATAATAATTAGTTTGCACCGAAATTTTGTTTAAATAATACGTACATTATAATATGCATAATATGTAATCCGCGGAGAGATGTGCGTGGCTCTCTTGCCCATATGTTGCAGCAATGCCTCTTATCATTATTTCTAGAAAGGTTTAAGTATATACGTAAGTATGTACATAATATATATAGTATGTATATATATAAGCCAGCCGTTCGGTAATTTTCTTATTCATAAATACAGTGGCATGCGTGTACATCCCGCACGTGTACACACACTCACATAATGTATATACAATATATACTGTTAGGATGCAAGTACTCGAATATGCCCGCAACAGCCCACGTCGTGCGTAGCGTTCACCATGTAATATAATGAATAAAATTCACTATATTATCTCGAGCGACCGGAGTGTTGGTCTAAATGAACTGTGTACTTATACATATTATATTATATGAAACAAAATATGTGTATATAACTCGATTAACAATTATGAACTATTATAATTGTTATATCAATAAATTAAAATTAAAATGTTTTACAATTATTTATGATTTAAATTATTTTTCAGACATATTAAGAGCTAATTTTGTATTATTTAATTGTATTTAACTATTCATCATAATATATTATAATATATTCCTTATATTAAAAACGACCTTACTTCATTTTTATTAAATTTTGTATGCACACAATACGTATTATGGTATGTATAAAATACCAATAAACATGATTTTATTTTGTTTAAAATGTATATCTCATGACATGCTGAAATATTTTCTGGAAGTATAATGTAATATGTCTGTGATAAATTATAATTTGTTCTTCATAATGTTTATTAATTTACTTGTTTAAAAAATAATTATCAAATAATAATATGACGTATAATTGGTATATATTATTATTTACAGATGCAAAGCCTGATATTATCAAGTACAATGAATAACTGTATACCTATATAGTATAAACCATTGATTAAGTATAGAGGTGGTTAGCAATGAACTTAATCAATGCTTATACAAATGTAGTATTGTATAATGATACTGATAGGTATTAATGAAAATAAATACATACTACTACCGAACAAATGAATATTATTACGCAAGGGCAACTGTTTAATCTTAGAATGCCTATTATTATCTATTTTAGATGATAATATTTATTATTTATCACATACACATTTTTAAATTATACAATTTGTAATCAGAATTATTGTGATTTCAAGAATAGTATCAAAAACACTTTGAAACAAAGATCAAAGTTTTACAATAACAAATTAAATAAAAAATAATAATAATAATAATTATATTTTTACAAAAGTTTGAATTTTAAAATGATATGCCATTTTCAGTTTAGATAATATATTTACAATATCTATTTTGAATATAATGTAAAAGATCACATTAGTATAAAATATATGGGAAAATAGCAATTTTAAGCTAGTAAGTTTTTGTTTAAAAATAATAAATAAAATAAAGTTTCGTCAAACAAAAGAGTTTTAGCCTTTTTACGACGTACAGTAGTTTCTAACGTATGTAACCATTTATTTAAATGTGCATGGATTTTAAAAGTTTGAAAATAAAATGGTTTAGTTAGTCTCGCAACAACCGATAAAAAGAGGGTCTTTGTACCTCGAAATGTAGCTTACACATTTTGAAAGTTAACAGAGAACTTTATTTATTTGTAAATTAATTAATTCTCATAAGAGAACCTACTCTAAAACAACTATGGTAAAGTATCATTGTTTATTGAGCATTAAGAAGTTAGTTGTGTACGATATTAGAATATTTAAAACTAATTTCATGAACTTATAAATATAATAAATAATTTTTTCCTTCAACCAAATCAGTCTTCACACGTTTAAAAAGTAATAATTTGATTACTGTAAAAACCAGAAAATAATATAAGTTATAATAATCTTAACCTCTATTGTTAACCGAAATAAAAGGCGTTACATTTTTAATTGAATTACAGAAAATTAATTTGTATTAACTAATCACTGACTATAGTATTCTTGAACCGTCCAATAACTTTAAATTGTGTTGTTAAACAAAATACTATTAAAATATTTACGAGAAATTCTGCTTGATCATAGAATAAATATAATTAAATTATCGATTTATAACGTTAATACTATTGTTATATTATTTTATATTAATTCTACTAAATATTAAATTAATTAATTACATTTTACAAATACTAATTTACTTCAGAGAATAATTGCAATCGTATTATTTTACATAAAAATCGTTTTTAATTCATACTACTCAAACAATATGTAAAATATGAATATAAATTTACGATTTATATAATACCGCAGCAACATAACATATATATTATGAATTTTTAATATTTCCATTTCAATTAGTAAATTTTTTTCTAAACATAAATTTTAGAAGCAAAATTGGTGGTGACAATCAAAAGTACCTAAATATTATTGTCATTAAACAAAGTAAAAATTTGAAAAAAAAATGTTATAATTAAATTACTTTAACGAAAAAGACAATTCAACGACTATGACAATCAACTTTAAACAATAATAAAAAAAGAAAAATAATAATTATATGTTTATTATTGTGATAGTGCGTTCAATTGAACAAAACACGATTGTAACTCTCTATATCAGTTTACTACGAATAAACAAATTTAAACTATTAAAAATGGGTAAAAAATTCTATTAAATTCAGCAGATATCAATTATCACTGTGAACCTAACTTAACCTAGTCAAAGTTTGACACACAATTTTACCTTATAAGACACTTATTTTAATTAGTAAACATTCAAGTTTTATCTGCAATATAATATATTGTACATTGATATTCGTTTATATAACTATTGTATATTTTTAGATTTGTAGTATAAAATATGAGTCTATATACTTTAAAATAAATTATAAATTAAAACTATATATTTAATTACATTATAATATTCATATGATAGCTATGATAGCTATATAATAAGTTATCTGCTTAAGTAACTAGCAACATTTAAATTATGTTTTTAGATAAAATAAAGTAGTTTCATATTGCTTGTATTATTTGGAATAACAATTCACGTCAAACCGTAATAAATCATACATTATTTCTACAAAACGGCAGTGTTCAATGGTAATTTTTATTCCAAAAAACATAATATTATATAATATATTCTGATAAAAATAATTTAAAATAAACATAAATATTAAAAACTTACTATAGTTGGGTCTAATGGGTTATTAAAAAAAATATATTTAACTTATCCTAATCAAATAAATATAATATTAAGGAAATGTCATAGAAATAATATGTATTTTTCACACCTTGAAATATGCAATTGTGAAATTATAAATTATTAGGGCTTCAGATTATTTACTCGCAAGCAATTTGAATGCAACTGAGCTAATAGTTCAATAATTGATAATTTTGACGATAATAATAACGTATTGTTAAGCAGATTTGAAGGATTTCACTACAAAACCATTATTATTTGTGTATCAAAAAAGTTAAATATATAAGTACACGAAAAAAAAACATAGCTATATAAATTGGTTTTCTTTAAAAATGTTCTAACAGACAAGAAGGAATACAACAAAAATGAACTAGCTTACGT
>VUJU01001252.1:48634-63125 GCA_009835225.1 Aphis craccivora | reverse complement strand
TTGCATATTTGATGATTTTTACTATTTTAAGTCGTAGTATTGACTTTTTTGTAATATATTATACAATATTCTACATAATTTTAATTTTAAGTATCACTTGAATGTTTTTTGTAAAATCATATAATTAATTAAAAATTGATTACCTAATTATTTCTGTTATTTTAAAAATCAATATCAAGGGGTTACCAAAATATAAAAACTTAAATTTGTGGTGGCGGTAAAAGGAAATATATATTTTTGTACTGGCGGAAAACGGACTTGGCGGTAAACGGAAAGGTCGATTTTGGCGGAAAAGTAGATCACCCTTAGGTTGCCGTATGGATCATTATTATATATTATAGGAGTGTTAAATTTGAATCCAATGATAGCTATCATTGTATACGAAAAACGATTCTGAACGGAGGTGATTTGTTAGCCTAGGATATAATTTCCAGTGTTTGGTGAAAAAGGTGGCTTATGTTCTAATTGCCTGAATACACCAAAATTTAAGTTCTTTTTATAATTAATGTAAGCTAAACTTATAAAAAATCATGTTTTAAATTTTCAACTCTTAGCTACTTATACAAACATTTTTACGAATTATAATAATATTTTAATTTTTAATATTTTGTATATTTCTTAATGTTGGCAAAAACTTGCCCTCAGCTGATGAAAAACGCGAAGTCACGAATCACTATTGTACGGTGTACCAAAATAAATTTTCAAAATAGATAGACATTGATTAATAACAAATTGTTAGTATTGATAAGTGATAACATCAAAGGCTGTTTCCAACTACCATAATAACATAATATAAGCCCGTTTCACACGAACCACTTTACGTGCCGCCACGCAAATCGTATAGTTTCACAGGATAGCCATCACATATGATATTTTTAGTAAACTATGTCGTATATTTTATCATTAAGTAATTACAGTGTAGTATTTAGACCACGGCCCCCTGCCCTTAAGATATGTCCGAAATAAGGGTGCAGTAATTTATATATAGATATCATGGCATAAAAAAACCACTGAAAAATATTTATCTTAAATAAAACTTTTTCCAGAGTCACTATTTAATAATTTAATTTTTATATTAAAGAAGGCCTTTATCTCTACCTAAATAACTCAATATTATAAAGACTGCAATTTTTTTCAGTTGATCCACACTTTCAAAAACTGAAAATATGTCCCTAATTACGATACTACGTTGTATACATCATTAGTATTATTTACAGCTATAATTCTGCCCTGTAAAAAGTTATTGTTATTAATTTATTTATCAGTAAAATATTTTCTGCAATGTCAAATAAAATACCTAAGCATTACTTTACAGACCACATTTATATAAGGTTAATAATATGTAGGTATATTATAATAATTATTTTTATTTGAAAAATCGTAACAAATAATTAATTCGTAGGTAGTAAACTAAAGACTAACGTAAACTAAAAAGGCATTTATCCTAACTGCTGAATATTAAATTAATCTAATGTTTATTAATAATTGAATAAAACCTGATAAATAATTTAACACTGACAAATATTTTGTAGCCGTATAAAATAAGGCAAATTCGTCTGTATTGATTTAAATTTGTTCTTATTATTATTATTAATAGTTTTTATCAAAATGAAAAATCCTTAAAAATCTGATACTTAACCTCGCCACCTTCCCTTTATATGTGCACTGCTAGGGTATACTAAGTTATTGTTGTTTTTTTCTCGCACAGATGGACACCATCCACACAACACCCGTGCCACAGTCCGCAAGCGTGGCGAGCACCACTTCCGGCGATACGGTCTTGAATATATCGGACCAGGCGAATTCGATGATCGATAACGGGAAAAAGCAAGCAATCGAAGGAGTAGAGAACGTTGGCGAAGTGTTCAAGTCACTGATCAAGAACACGGGCTCGACGGTAACGGACTTAAGGAACGAAACCGAAAAATCGTTAATGGACATTGCCAAAGCCGGTGGCCGGGTCACGCTCGGCCTGGGATACCTGTGCAGCCAGCTGTTTAACGCTCTCAGCGCCACAGTGGCCACTAGTAGCGGTTACCTGGCCAGCGGCGTCAGGAACATCGACGACGTCGTTGGAGATTGGCCGATCGTGGGCTTGGTCACAGGCACCCTCGACACTGTCACAACGCAGGTGGCCAACACCGTTAACGAGATGTCCGCCAACGGCCGGAAGAGCAGGCAAAAGATGATCGAGGCCCTACGCGAACGCCTGGATGGGAGCAGCAACCTGGGAGCTGGTACAGTAAGCACTAGCAGTGATAGCGTCGCGGCCAACACCACCGTATGATTTGTGTAGTGTTGTCGACGATTTGGGCGTAATTTGTCGTAATAGCTTTAAAAAAAAAAAAAATGTAAATTTTTTAGTTGAAAAAAAAAATCCAAAACACGATTATTGTAAATTTGTTGTCCAGAACACATGTTTTTATTTAACACATTTTTAGATTTCATAATAAATGGTGGTGCGTGTGCATTAAAGTATAAATTATAACGTTGTTGAACCCGTCGAATTTTGTAGACCATAGGCGGTTTGTTAGTTTGTCATACTTGCCTTTGTGTATTAGCTGTCTACCCAATAAACCTACGCAATTATCACTGTAACCGTCTGTAACCTATATTTGTTATATAATTTAGTCAATTTAGGTAAACTCAAACCATTGGAGAGGAATTCTATGCCACCTTTAGACCGATATATTTATGGCTGCTTTCTACTTGTTATATAAAATATATATATATATGTGTGTGTGTGTCAAATCCAATACTTTTAAATCGCAAATTTTAATACTCTTAAAATAAATTTCCATATTAGGTAAATCGAAATAACTTAAAGTTCAACTATATCGTGAATGAATATAGTATTCATCAACAAAAATAATGTTCGTGAAATAATTGATTAAATATATTTTTACTATATTCATACATAGGAATAAATACTAAATAATACTGAAATGAAAATGTAATTTTTATAATTTTAATTATGTACTTTAATATTATGAACAATACGGATAAAAACCGTATGGAGTATTTCAAGCTTCATCGAGTAAAACAACCAACATCCAACGAGTAACATTATATTACAAACATGCACTCGTGGATATTAAATTTTAGAGGTCTAAATAAAAAAAAAATATCAATTAAATGAACTAATTTGAGCTTTTTAATGGATCCCTAGAAATATTTTCTAAATTAACAAAAACAAATCATTGTGACATTGACAATCTTTTCTGGTTTATGTTTTTATTTTTATACTTACCTAAATTGTTTTGTTATTTTTTATGCTTTTTTGACGTAGTACAGCTATCTGTCTTTCGTCAGATATTAAAACCAGTTACTTATTAGATTCTAATTTCTATTTTCTATTATATTTAACCATTTAGGTTTTATAAAAACAATAATAATAATATTATTTCAGTTAAGTATACGTCGATTTTTTTAATATACATACATGCACTCGTTGTTCCGATGTGGAAGATTTAATGAATTTAAAATAATATGTACATTGTGTACATACTTATTAGAATTTTTGTCATCCTAGGTACCTAATTCAAAAACGGGATAATTTTCAACGAGATCTGATCAGATTCAAGAGATTAGTAATAAAAAAAATTTAAACAAACATTATCCTAAAAGTAATATAAAATGTGCTTGCGCTTTTCATAAAAACGTAATATTATCACGTTTTAACATGATTTTAACATTTCAATATATTATATACATGCAGTTGAGTTGTATGCTAACAAGAGACAATTTGCGTATAGGTAGGTATGATGATGGTTCTTTTTTTAAGTTGCCAACCTCCACCACTTCATAATATTATTACATACGTTTTCTGAAACTCGTGTGCCGTATTCGAGTTTCAACGATGTACGTATGATATTATGTACCCGGTATTGAATAACGCAGTTATTCGCGTACGACAACCGTGTACACTATTGCGAGATGGGGACGACAACAAACCGAGGAAGTAACACTGGGAATCTATTAGGCCGCATCTGTCACCGTGTTTGTTTACGTGACGGTGCGGCGGCGAGCATTATGCTCTAATAATATAATATACCGAGGTACCTTTAAGTACGAAGTAGGTACATAATAATAATGTATAGTGAAAAAATGTGCGGCGGTGCGGCGCGATGACGACAATGGGAATTATCATTGTCCGTCCGGCCTAACTCCTATTATTATTATTATGTCGATACGTCCGACCTATCGTCTAGAAGAGGACTCGGAGACATATTGTCGTCGTCGTCTTCTTCTCTCTTTTGCGGTTTCCCTCGTCGCATTGTGCGCACGGAATAAAAACGATAATATAATATAGGTAATATTAAAACATAATAATGGGTACCTATGTGATATTATATTATTATGAGTGTGTGTGTGTGTGACCGCCGAAATGCAAACGCGGTTCGATCAACAACCCAACTTATATATGTATTATATATTGTACATAATGATATTATGTATTATACGATTATAGCCGACTAGGTCCGCGGCCGTTTATAATAATGATAATAAGTAATAACAATAATACAATATTATGATGTCGACGACGACGCATCAGCTGCCCCGCTATAATACTATGTCCGATCGTAATCCTCGATCGCTGAGAGTTTATTTATTATATTATATTATTATTTTCCGCAACAACAACGAGTGGTGGTGATCATAATATACACGCACGGACAAAAAAAAAAAAAAAAAAACGAAGTACTTTTATACCACTCGGCCGGGTAATCGAATACTACCGCGTATGTAGTAAGCACGTAGTATGATATACATAATAATAATATAACATGGTGTATACCGTAATATAATAATATAATGGACACGGCTACACGAGATGATAAATGGGGAGAGAATTGGACGACTACGACGACGACGGTAATGCTCGTTGCTCAGCGAACCGCGTCGCGTACATTATACGCGTCTCGTAATACGTAATGTTATTATAGTTATTATTACATTATATTAGTACCTCCCTATCGTGTAAATGCACTGTGGGTTTATTGATAGTGTTGTACACGCGCGGTAAATGCAGCCCGCGGGTTGCCGCGAAGTCTACCGATAACGTTGTTGCCCGTTTTTACGAATTCGCGATCGGTCGTATTTGTTATTATCACTAAACATTATTATTGTGACCAGACGTCCCATATTATTATATAGGTATACGGAAAAGTACCGTTTTACAAAAGTCTGTCTGTCCCGTTGTCCCGACACGAGCTTCCGGAAAGCTAAAATTTGTCCCGTTTTAAAATAAAAATATCTCTATTTTCATACGTACAAAAATTATAACATTATGTAAAAAAAAAAAAAAACGATTAAAAATCAAAAATACAATTTTCATCTCTGTATTAAATATCAATTACGATTTACGGAGTACCCATATTTTTATCGTATATTATTATGATTTATGAATATTAGTAGAACGATATTGCTTTTGCGATTTGTATGTATCGAGTTCAATTATTATGGGAATATATCATTTTTTAATTTTTATATTTAGTCAGCGCTCGGCGTTTTGTGTTACACCACTTCTTTGCTCTGTGCGACTGTGCTCTACCTACTGCTCTTAATTATCTTAGGTGTACTTTTTATCCGCGCCCTAATCAAAATTATTTTTCTTTTTACGTAATATACATATTGTTCGGTCTAATCGGAATCGGTCTAATTTGGTTGCATTAGACCAGCGGTTCCCAACCCATGGGCCGTGAACAATATAATATTATTATATATTATACCTTTGTTTCATACTTATAAATTATAATATTTCTGGTTAAAATAATATTTGATCAATATTAACTACAGTGTAAAATAAGTATATGGTATCGAACGTTTGAGGTTCGAATGTAGTTTTATCTCATATACCTAATATATATTTTATAATTATAATATGCATATAATAGGTGTGCTGTTATATTGGGCCTCAAAGAGTGTCGGGCATACACGCGGTGCGGCTTGCAGGTCACCATCTAAGTGTTCCCCTTCGATAGTGAGTATTTTTTGTATACTTAAAACTCTCAAATCCTTACAAGTTAGCTAATAAAAGTAGTTTATTAAAAAAATTTACTAATTTGAAAATTATGTAACATAATATTTGTTTTTATTTTTTGACATCTTATACTTATATAGTTTAATAATAATAATAAACTATTAAAGTTTTACTCGTTTTGTTTGTACAATATTATTATACTTAGTGTTTAAATATTTGATTTAAAATTAAAGAAAAAAAAATAGTAGTGTTTGCAAGGGCGTAGCCAGGGGGACAGCTAGGGGCGATTGCCCCCCCCCCCTGATCAAAATATTAAGTAGATGTTTTTAATATGTTGAATATCGAATATTTAAGTGCCTACGTTTTTATGTTCAAGTGCCCCTCCCCCTAGCAAAAATCCTGGCTACGCTCTTGAGTGTTTGTATATTTTACATTAAAGGTCTTGTATAGGTCAAGGAATAAATTGTTTAGGAACTTGGGCCGGTCTAGGTGGACAGCCCGGTAAGTAATTTCTTACCAATCCGGCGCTGGCTGACACACATGCAGTTAGTAATGCAGTACCGCTAATTAATTGCGATTAGTTTTATCTAGAATAGATTGACCGATACACATTACACACACGACTCCTTCACCATGCATTAACGGACTACCTGTCGCGGTCGTCCTACTTATACGGTGTTAGCGTATGTAGTATCCTATCATATAAATCAAATATGTCAAGCACTGAAGCACAATATTCAATACAGAATACAAACTGTAAAGATATTCTCATTTACCAACTTATACGCATCTGGATGTAGATAAATAATAGATGTAGAATGTAGATAGGTACCTATGCTGTCGTTAATGACAATTAGATAATGATCAAAGATGAAAGGGACAACGACATTTAAGTCAATTACGAATTACGATAGGTATATAAGTATTAATATTAATTTTAAAAATCTTCATTCTTTTTTTATTTTACTAAACGATCAAACGCTAATAAATTAATATCAGTGTTTTTTACTGGGCTAATGATTAAACAGAAACATAAAACATAATATTTTCTATGTAATTTAATATAGGCAATGATTAATAATAATATATGATCAGTAATCATTATTCATTAAGGTAAAAATGAAATATTATAATTTTAACCAATAATAATTGTTTGAACTATGAATCACCGAACACCAATTATTTAAATTCAGGTGTGATAATGATGAAAAAATATTTATTTATTTAATTTGATTCTAATGAAATATTAGAATTCCAAGTTCTATTATATTATATTATTACATTATATTATATTACTAATACTTTTACCACTTTTTTAGTTAATCAAGAGTATACTCTTTTAATCGCAACACTTTTTGGCTAAAATAAGGTTTATTCGTGTCCAAGAAAAGTGTTTAAAAGGGAAAAATATCTATTTACCTCTATTGTATTATTGTGTAAAATCATGTACTTATTTATCGATGTTTTAAGTAACTAATGTTTGTATAATTATGTTTGATTTTCCTACCTTGTGATAAATGATAAATAATATCTACCAAACCTAGCTATATAGATTTTATAGATACTAAGATATCTATAAGTAATATCTATTATACACGGGCGATAGACCAATATAATGATTAATAAATTGAAAATTACAACTTATTAAAAAATAAAGTATGTTGATTGTTTGCCAAATAATTAAAATTAGTTATCATTATATGGTAAGCGAATGCTCAATTAGGTATATTACTTCGAGTGCATAATATAGGTTAGATTATATAACAATTATAATTGACAATAATAGAATGTGATTATGCTGGTAGGTATTTGCATGTACTAATATTATACTATTATAGTGACAGTTATATTGTAACTTGTAAGTATATTTTACCTGCAACAGTATAGTTGAAAAACCACGTATTCAGTGTCAATAGACAAACCCTAATCCACGATTCACAAGTATATTGTGACAGTTGTGTCAACACAGAAGTACTATTGGTACACAATAATGATAATTATGATAATAATGATGTTGCTTAGTTTTTTTTTCTAATCGAAAAGTTCGAAAATATTTTTATTACATTGTGTAGTCATTAAATTTGGGCGTATTAATATTGTAAGTAATTATTTGAAAAGCCAAATGTTAAATTGTGAATTAAAATAATATAATATTATGATAAATGTAGTAGATACGATATCATTCAATAGTTCAATACAATTTACATATTCCATCATTTCAAACAGTAAGCGGTTATTGAGTTTTGATTCAAATTTAATACCATTGATATACCCCTATATGAACATTGAACTATACTATGTGTATGAAAAAAGTATCAAAATCGAAAAAGTGACGATCTTTAACGTTGCCGCCGATAATTTCGGCATTTACAACGTAACACCGCTTAAATCATGTCGGAATAAATCATCATAACTAGTGACAAAGCAGGTTTAACATATAATATGTATGATTAACTTATTATACTATTTATACTAATGCAATGTACTCGTATATGTACATTATGATAGTTCTACATTTGTACATGTTGAAATATCAGTGGAAATTTGACATATTATGTTATATTACTAGTAACTACTATAGTATTAAACTCTTTATACATATTTATATTATAATATATTAATATAGTATATGTTTTTGTATGAAGACCGTTAGAAACAACAAATATCCTAATTCCTAAAACGTCTAACAACAATTTTAATTTAGCAGTGTTGAAAATACTATTCTTATAATCTTATTTAAAATAATATATAAGTACACTGTTGTAAAGAAAATACTTAGACTTTTGAGTTTTGGCGTTCTTCTTAAATCACCTGAATCGAATTTATTTACGCCACACTGATAATAATTTTATTATAGCTACAATATATGTATACCAGGAAAAAATATTCACCTACAATCTATATGATAGTTCAGGTACAACAATATTATACTTTATTTAATATAATTATTAAAATAAAAATGATATTATAAATAAAAATATGTATGTTAATAAAACTTTTAAATCCAATCGATTTATACAGCTGGACTTTTCAAGCCAAGAAATCAGACTGAATTTTACTTTATTTTCTTAATATAGCATTATTATGAACAATATGTTATTATTTTATGATTGCATCTAACTGTTTTCGTAAAAATCTTCAGAATCTACTCCCTGTTTAAAATTTTTATAATTGTTGAATATTTTTAATTCAAATCGTCAAAATTCATCTATTTAACTTAACGAAAATTCATCAAGGTATAACTCAGAAACACCAATTTTAGTAGCTATATATAATTTAAATTATATCATATAGCTGTGTATGTAAATATGCAATGGCTAATATACGTACAGTTTTAAATTCAATAAATTTAAGGTGTAAGTAATTTTATATAGTGGTAATAATAATTTTATCAAACTTATTTCGTTATATTATTCGAATTGTTTTTACATAATATTGAATTCACAAAGAAAGAAATATAATACAACCGATATAGTATAAACACAACTTTTCGATAAACACTATAAAAAACCAACTGTTCAATTAAATTTCAGAAAATTTGAGGACAATATATAACTTTATAAAATGTGTTTTAGTCATTAACGCATATTTCTTGTCTACTACATTACGACGTTTCAATCGAAATATAAATCATCATGAACACAAATACAAACTATTACATCGATTTAACTGGGTATGTACTGACATTTTTTAAAATTATAACATCTAAAACATCTCGAAATTATCAAGTTGTATTTATTTTATTTTTTTTAATTCTAAAATTTTTAAAACTTAATTAGCATTTATTGTTGATTACTTTTAGCTCACTAGCGATCTATTGAACTATATATATCTATATTTAACTTATAAAAAACCTACTATTATATGGTTTTTATCAGCTATCACAAATTACACGTTATGTTTGGATAAATAATCCACTATAATAATTTTAAGATATTTGTAACATATTATTAGGTTCCTTTTAAATAGATGAATGAATACATTTAGCAGTTTAGTTATTACGGGTAGGTACCTATAAAAAGATAAAAAAGAACATTGTAAAAAAAATGCATTGTAAAAATAAATTGCAAAATTATGATCTATTCAATTTATAATGTAGTAATTCTACGGTAAAAAAATTAAAATATTTCATTATTAAACAGTGTACCTATTTAATGGATGTAATTCTGCACGTCGCACGCAATAGTTCACTTACGCTACCGACTGTTTCGCACTTGTCCGAAAAATTATACCGTGGTTACCCAGTGACCAACATGAGGTGGTGTTGGTGGTGATCTGATGATACATAGCAAGTCAAGGGATATTTTCGTTTTTTTTTTTGTCCGAGCGCATTGCAGCGAGCGAGTGGAAACGCAGGCATCACTGAAATAACGCTTTTTTCACATCGGTGTCACTGCTAAAAAAATAACAAAAATAGGGTATCCAGTAAAGTATAAATATACCTAATTAATATGTTAGCGCCAAATTCAAGTGAGCAGATTAAATGCGCGTATTTACTCACGGCGTTGGGGTTATAGCGAGGGTTTGTTAATACGCGTCCGGTGACGAAATGAACCGCGACGAAACGATTGCAGGGAAACGAACTAGACTCAATTGCACGGGTAATATACTATTTGATCATAAATCATAATAATATTATTAGACGTAATAACTTTGTCCGTGTCTGAATTGTGGAGACTCGCGCGTTTACTCCTCCGCCTCAACAACAACAACAACAACTGCGACCTAAATAAAAAAAATATTTGGTTTCGCGGGTTAGAAGTAAATACGCATAGAAGTGGCTACAACTACTGTAGCAGACGTGGCGCATATAACATTATTTTTCACGTGCGCTTCGGCCCTCGTGGTACTTCTGAAACGTCGGGCGGCGGAACGCGGTAACCGGAAGGCAAAAGGAAAAAAAACATTATCGAAAACGGCGCCGAATGCTAATAATAATAACAATACAATATTTTTATATAATATTATTATTATTATTATTATTATTATATTGTACAAAGCACACGCGGGAAAACACGATTTTGTATAATATAGGAATACGCGGAAAATAGAAAGGCCGATGCCGCGAAGACCACACACCGTTTCTGATATTATTCTGTGCCGTACAACAGTAACGTGTATAATATTATATTATTATAATAGCGTTTGCTGGCGGGTATAATGCGACTTCTGGATGCGACGCGATGGGAACGACGAACCGTGAACGAGACTCCGAGCCGCCGATTTCATCGTATATTCGATAATAAAATATATTTCGACCGACGTTGTTATAATTTTCTGTTTTGGTAATATGTAGTTATTATTACAACAACAACAACGCAAAAGACCCTATCGTCGTCGTCGTCGTCGTCGTCGCGGCTTCCGCGGCAGTGTTTGTTTTATTCAGTGCGCTTGACTAAACGTTTTTATTGGATTCCCCGCGAGTACAGTAGGTAAGGAGCTGCTGGTTGGGTATAGGTTTACCGCACATCACCACGATAAAAGGGTCCGCCGAAACAACAATAACGACGTTATAATAATATAATATATTGTGTACACACACACACACACACACACACACGGCCCATCGATATACTCGCGTGTAACAATAATAACGATAATGAATTATTACATGTGTGCACCACATATATTAATATTATGTTATTATATTATGTATACGTATTATAAGCGACTGTATTGCAGAGTGTGCGAGTCTATTGTTGTCGTGAACGCGGAAACTACCCCGCGAGTGCAGATCCGTATTATCACCGTCGTCATATCGTACGCGTAGGGTATACCTATTCCGCGGGCATGATATTGTGCGGCGGCGGTCACCGAGACTGGTATAAGGTTATGCTCCGCCTATAACATGGTCGTTAACGTCAACCGCGGAGGGTATGATCGTCTCGATAGGTACCACACTATTACCGCACGGCGACAGCCGTGCCGAACCGTATCGCAACAGACTCCGCTGCGGTCGTCCAGCTCTCCTTTTCTGGTGTATACACGATTTAGGTGTGTACCTACAATGTTGCGGGCCCCTCTTCCCGGTTCCACGATCGGTTTTCATTATTGAAAAAACATAATATTATATTTTGGTTGTTATAATACCCGTGTGCTTGCGTGCACATTATACCGCCGCGATGGCAAGGGGAGGGGTGGGGGCTAACTGCAGATTCGACGATTATCTTTGCAGCCCGTCACGCGTGGCTCCCGATTACGTTATACTCCGACGGCCATTTTATAATAATATGAAATTCGTATCCCATAGCGCCGATGGTTACAGTATTATATTATAATATGCGAGTTCGTAATATATTGATCAGAGCGGACGACGCACGAGCGTGCGATTTATCCTTATGAAATTATCTTACCCCCTCCGCCTCATCATATTTCACCACCTCTGCACACAACTTGCAGGCATCCGATTATTGCAAACCGAACCGGACGTGAAGTATCGTCTTGCTTATAACTCACTGAAAACCTAACGTTACACGAACCTATGTAGGCTATTCGTGAACCTCCCATCTGTACCGTTACTATGTGCGTATTATAATGAAGTCAATTCACGAAAATTACGAGGTCACATTACAGTAGGGTCCATATTATGTCAATGACCTAGTATATCTATCTGAGAAAGTGTATACCCTTAGATACTTGAGAATGACTATCATACCGTAAAATATATGAGTAAGGCAGTGCCGCAGTGGGCGTTAACGAGTTGTTAAAAAACGCGAGTTAAGTTAAAATAGTTAATTTACCTAATTTTTAACTAGTTACTTTTGGGTTTCCATTTATTTAATTTAATGTAAAATCAAATAATCATCATATTTTCCTTTATTTTGTTTTTAATTGTATTTTATTTCAATCACACTTTATCCTATAATAATGATATATAATATAATATATAGGTAATATACTAATATATCATATGATATATTTATAATGCAACTATAGCAATTTATTTTGTTTTTATTTATATGGCAGTTAAACAAAGTTTTTTCCAAAAACAATTTACATAATATTATCAGTGTTGAGCTCAGTTTTTTTTTATCGAGATAACACAGAGATATTTTTCACATTTAGATATTAAAAAACATAATTTAGTAACATATTTTTTTTTTTGCTATACACATGAGATATAAATATATTAAATTAAATTATATAATTATTAATACTAACAAATAATAAATAATTTAAATGATCAAATATATCTAAATGATACATCCTATTTCATCAAAAATTGTTTACTAGTGTTATTGATATTTGTAGATTTCTATAAGCACATTTTATGAGAAACCCTGCCAAATCCTAGTTAATACGAACAATATTTTATACATTTTCAATTAAGAAATAATTTTAAAATCTAATAAATCTAATAAAATCTATAAATTGCTTAAAACTTTATAATTCAAGTATTATTGTATAATATTTTTAAATCTTTATTAATTGAATGTATATAGGAAATAATAATAGTTTAAGTGAAAACTGAATGTTTCAAATGCATAAGACTTGTATGTTTTAAATTTTTAATAATAACAAAAGATCATTATTAGGTATACATTTGAACATTTAAAAATTAAATATCGCCAACATTTTTACATCAATCATATTAAATATTTTAAACTTTGATGTTAAAAACTAAAATGTAGGTACCTACAAAATTGAAAATATTATTAACATTGGAGTGATTTTGATGAATTTTGTAAACATACTAACTTTAATACATTTAAAAAAATAAAAGGAATATGTATTTTCGATAAGTTTGAATTTGGGTAGGCACAATTGCACAAATTATTAATAGCCTTAAAATTGTATTAGTTATACGAAAATTGATGAAATACTAAAATGTCAAAAAAATTAAATTATGTAGATAAAAAGTACAAAAAAAAAAAAAAACTAAAAGATGTTGAAAATTTTATATTAAGACTAAACGATTATAATATAATTATTTAGTGAAAATCCAAATCTTGATAGCTATAGGTACTTTCAATTTTTTAATTAGGAACATTAAAAACAAAATATATTTTATTAAAAAATCAAAAACTGGTTTTACATGAAAATTCCAATTATTTCTTATTTTTTTTCTGATTATTTCGAAAAGTAAAGAATTTTTATTTTTGATCCCTTATTAAATATCTACAAGATCCAATTTTCCACTATAAGCAGTCTTCAAATTTGAAAATTAAAGAATTTTTACTGCTCAAATGAGTAAGTGAGTGATTTTGATTAAGAATCAAAAAAAAAAAAAAAACATATAAAATATGTAAATAATAAATTTAGAATTTCAGAATCTAAAAGTTATCGAAATTTGAGACCTTTCAATATAAATCTCAAACCAGATGCAAAGGTATTAACGTTGTTAAAATTCACTGTTTTAGATTCTGAACGAAGTGATGAATGTATTGATTTTACAATGATGTGTATTTTAGATTCTGAACGAAGTGAAGAATGTATTGATTTTACAATGATGTGTGTTTTTTTTTTTTTTTTTTTTTTGTTTTTGTGTCTGTGTACAGCATAACTAGT
>VUJU01001252.1:0-48584 GCA_009835225.1 Aphis craccivora | reverse complement strand
CACTTGAATGTTTTTTGTAAAATCATATAATTAATTAAAAATTGATTACCTAATTATTTCTGTTATTTTAAAAATCAATATCAAGGGGTTACCAAAATATAAAAACTTAAATTTGTGGTGGCGGTAAAAGGAAATATATATTTTTGTACTGGCGGAAAACGGACTTGGCGGTAAACGGAAAGGTCGATTTTGGCGGAAAACGGTGACGCCCCAACCTAATGCACAGAAAAGCGGTACCCACTTATCCACTTTTTTATCTAAAAGTATGTTACTTTTGTAACTTTTTCTTAAAAAACTATTATATTGAAATTTATCAATTTAGACTGTGTATAATACAAACAATTTGGTTTGTTCTATTTAAATTAAAATATATATATATCTATCATACACCTATAGTCCTATAGGTAGGTAGTTTTAAAAACAAAGAAAATCGATAATCTAACTTAATTTAATCTAGACTCTAGAGGAAATGATTGAAAACATTTATTCATACAAAATATTAAAATTAAAATTGTATGACTATACTATTATAGCAATTTATTTTGTAGTCTTGTATTTTTTTAAAGATAAAATACAAAATTTGTTTTAAATAAGAAACTAAATTTAGATAAAATAACCTGAAAACAGAAACATAATAAAAAAAATTTAAATATATTTTTAATAAACCTTGAATTATATATATATATATATGAAAAATATTTTTACTTTCTTTCATTAATGTGCCAATATAAATTTGTGATACGAGTTGTTAAATGTATAAATGAACATTTATACTATAAGTCGTCTATTCATAAATATTTTAGACAAAATATTCAATTATGCTTACCTGGAATAGAAAACCAACCAACAAGTAAATTATCATACTTTTAGTTTTTCGAGGGAGACATGTCATTTTGTAAGTTGCGTTTTTATCGAAATTGAATTTGACTAAGTCACTTGTAATATGGAAGTAACTTTGAAAGACTATAAGTGATCGCTTTTATTCAGTGATCAAAACGACGGAATAAATATTAAATTAGTAATTAAATAATAATATACATGTGTTGTTTACGAAAGTTGTACGTTGTTCTCAGTCTACACTATAAAATTACCAATTAAATTATTTAATTGCAACAACAATTAACACTTATATTTTTTCCAAAACAAATATAGATATAATATAACCCATTAACGCGCGTATTTATGTTTTCCAACATAGGTACATATCTCTTAATTATTGAGGTTTGAAGTCATGGTACTAGTAACCAACCAAAGTGGTGATAAAATAATTAATTTCTTATAATTACTTTGAGTTGCATAATCTCATCTTTTTGAATGACCTACTAAAGTAATATGTTGACTTTATACTCATTAAACTTTTAGTTCTAAAACGATTAAAATTGTACCTAATTAAAAGTATATTTATTTTAAATTATACTTATTTATAATTATTTTACTTGGTAATATATCGGTATATACCGATAACTATACATTGTATGTGAATGGGCATTTCGATTTTGGAATTTATAAATGTTTTAAATTTCAAACGAAATTGAAAATATTATATTTGTTTTTTGTCTACCAAAATGTTATTAAGTAGGTACTATTGGTACTTTTATTCTATACTTTCTATCTAGTTAGTGAATTAAAAAAAATGGTAATTTTATGATGTTCTTATTATTTATTGGTGTACCTACTTATAGTTTATGTGAAATTCGATAAACATTAAGTATTGAGGAATTTAGAATATTTTAACAAAACCAACATTGATTGGTTTTACAATTTTTATGTTGTGTATTTTTATATATATATAAGTCGTTAACTTGTGACTAGAAAATGTTACATTGTTATTTTTTACCATAATAATACATTATTTTTAGGTTATTTACGCTTATTTTTTTTAAATAGCTAAATCTAAAAAATAAAATAAAAATTATAACTCTGTAGTAAACAAACTCATTAATAGTTTTTTTTTTTTTTTAAACGAGAAGAATAATATTTATCATTGAACTTAAATAATGTACCTATAATAATATTTATTTATTTATAATATTATATAATGTATATATAATTATATATTTCATTTAGGCACAACAAAATATCTAGTATTCTAGTATTTTTATTTACTATTTCGTACAGATTTACTGTGGTTATTAGTTTAATTGACGTTTTTTTGAACATTTTTCAAATGTGCTCATCAAAATCTATGACAGGGATGGCAAATCCATGGTACACTTGCCCGTGGTGGCACACGAAAAGATGTTGGAGGGCACGTTAGAATTTTTACTATAATATATTATAAAATTTTTTTTATAACAATATAATATTTATCATGGCATGCTTTAAATTTGGCATGTAGTGTTCAAATAGTTTGCCACCCCTGGTCTATGTTATAATATAACTATCAATTGAAATATTTATTCTAAGGTCATTATTCAGTTTTTTTAATAGTGTCTCATCGTAATAAATGTATTAATACTGACAACCATTAAAATGATATCTTTCTGAGAATCTTTTTTTAATTTATGGTTTAATTATAATTAAAATTCTATGAACTGCTTTTATTTCGTACTGTGGTAATACAATTCAAACTATTGTCTCTATTTTTGTATTATATTTCCATTTTGGTAACGTATTATTTTTTAATCGTAGTGTACTTATAATATTATGTAATATTTTTATAGTCACTTTCAAATAATTTTTTTTTTATATAAAATAAAACTTTAATACCTATATTAGGTATGTTATAATTATAAATTTGTCTGTGTAGGAATTTCGATACTTCCGTGAATTTCAAGTTTATCAAATATTATCATAAAAATAATAATTGTAAAGATTATTTACATTATTTGTATTATCCATAAAAGTAGTAAGTTATAAGAGAGTCAAATAACCCACATGTCGCAAATTGACTCGCAATGCGTATACGCAATTTACACGCAACTACTTAATTTAAAAAGCGATCAAATATCACGAAACAACTAAATTACATAATCTATAAAACAAAAATGTGTTTCTTTAAAATTTGAATTAAGTAGCTCACTATTGGCAATTAATGTGATTTTTATTTTCATTTACATCGTTCTGCAATCACTTTTATGGATAATACGTTGAAATTAAATAGTTTATTTTAGGTTGGATGTTTTTAAACACAATCATAAACAAAAATAAGACACAGTATAATATAGGTAGGTATTAAGATTAAGAAATCAATTATCAACAAAGCTCAGGTATTGAAAATAAATTGACAATAATCAGTGTGAGTATATTATTATTATTATTGTTATGGTATTATAATATAATAAACATATTCAATTAGTGTTCTAGACAAATGATCAGTATAACACTACAATATTACATGGTACGGTGTGAGGGAACTTAAAAACATGTTCTCGTAGTTATTACCACAATTTTTTTAAAAGTTATTATTGTTATAATTTGTGATTAAAATCCATGGTTCATGGTTTTACAACCAATAGTGGTGCCTTGCTGGTAGCTAATTACTATTGAAAAGACTGCTCAGTAGCCCCGACCAACTGCGATTGCCGCTCTTTATCATTTGTCCCACTCTGTTTGCGGCGTCGGTTCCATAGCCTATAGCCGAATCGTTCATTTTCTGGAAGAAATTCATCACGTTCTTGCCAGACTCGGTCGCCATGTCTGCGGAATCCGTGTACGCCGAGACAAAGCGGTTTGCCATCGACTTAGCCCTGTTGGTCAGGCTTCCAAGAATGCCTTCTGCGTCAGGAACGTCTGCTGAAATTGTCTGCTGATCGGGTGCCGCGCGACCACTGCTGACCTGGGTGCGTACAAATAGCGAAATATTTTAGATACAGATCGATTGTCATAGGTAAAACTAATAAAAATGGTAATTTTTTTTTTTTAAAGAAAAAGCTTTCTGAAAATATAGTTATTTTGTCAATTTATGAGTCTGTGACCATAGAATATGATAGATAATAGACGTTTTGATTGTTTTTAATATACGTTTCCAATTCAGAGTACCTACACAGATTTAGGTTTTTGAAATTTTAAACTTAACTGGTCCTATTGCCATAAAAACAGAGTGCATCATCACTAGTCATATTAATATGTAACGATTAGCTATAAAATATTAAAATTTATTTGCGAAATAATCGTTTAAAAATATCTAGCAAATTTGAAAAAAAAAAAAAAATACTGAATCATAATAATTAGGTACGGCGAAATAGGACATAAGTAATTTTATGATGATGTTATTTTAATAAATACATTTGAATACTTTGGAAATATGTATCATTACAGATAAAAACAAATAACGTACTTGGAATAAACAACCAACCAAAAAATAAATGATCATGTGTTTAGTATAAAACTGATTTAGACAAGTCATTTTTTTAATTGTTTCGTTATTAAAACTTAATTTGACCTAGTGAAATTCAACACGGAACTTTTATCTGAATATTCAGAGTGGCCGCTTTTATTCTGCGATCGGATAAATGGATATAAGACGTATACAAATATTGAAATACTTGCGTATATAATACATTAATATACACACGTGTGTTTACTGAAGCTCATTAAACGTCATACCTTTTTGTTTTATAACTTGAAATAATCAATTAAGCAGTTTAATTGGGCTTACAATTTACATTTCTAACCGTCTCAAAAACAAACACTGTTGTAATGTACATTACTTTATTTAACGGTTTTAACGTCACATATATTACGTACGTATGTAGTGATAGCTTTAAAAAAAAATATCGGGTAAATAGGTAACCGTTCTGAAATAGGTAACCGTTCTTCTGTAGGTGCAGTAAGTGTAGAGTGCAGTGTGCCATTGATTAAGAGTAATTTTATGTTAAATTTGAATTCAATTATAAATCATTGCATGCGAAAAATAGTCTTAAGCAAAGATGATCTGTCAGTATACATTAATAATTTAATAATTATCATAATATAGCGTGTAAATTGATTTGATATTTTATTATTGACAATAATTTATTGTTATTAACTTTTAAGTCAATGCCGACTTATCGTAGATGATGGCATAGAATGATTCGAATAGAAGTCCATGATATAATCAAGCCTGAATGTTTTTAAAATATTATTGACTATTGTGTATATGAAATATAGCAATAAACAGTAAAAGTTTATGTTTACTGTTTAGTGTTTACCATTTTAACTGTTCCAAGTAATCATAAATATTAATTTCGGATTTCAAGAAAATAACTAAAATTCTCCGTTTTAATATATAATTTCGTTCAATTTATAATTTCAAATGTCAAATAAAGTAAAACTGTGTTCATATATTTTTTTGAATCTTTGTAGACCTTGAATTAACATTTTAACCATTAACTTTAAGAAATAAACATTTTAAACTACAAAATAATTTAACGAATTTTCTTGATTTTAATGAATATTGTATAAACTCGAAAGTCAAACTCTTATAAAATAACATTATTATGCATATAAATATTTTTAAGTTTTTGAAAAATTAACTTCTATATACACAATTAAAAAAAAAAAAAAAACAATTTAAGTAACGGTAGAATGTTTTAAGTTTATACGCAGTTAACACTTTTTGAATAATTACAAAAAAAAAATATTGTTAGATAAGGAATAGTTATTTTACGTGGTAGTATCCCACTTTGTCAATACTTAAATTGCAAACGCTCATCAAAAATATTTATAAAATAACATATCTTTTTGATCAAATTTTGACCACATTTTACACATCAATAAAATTCATAGATTTTAGAAAATCTAATAAATAATAAATACCATACATATATAATATGGATTTTTTAATTAATTTATTGATTATACAATTTTGTTTATAAAATACTGAGAATATTATTTTTATTACTGTGATCTTCAAAATTTAAATTTGCATGGCTTTTTAATTACATATGTTAATAAATGTAACTTAAAAACTTCAGTACTTACTTATGTAGTTATGTATATTGTTTAATCATTTTAAGTTAAAATAATATTAATATTGTAGGTATTAACAAATTTAATAACATAATATAATATGTATTATAGTACTTGTTGGTAGGTAACCTAATTTAGTATTAAATTAATGTAACAAATTAATACAATTATTTTGAACCTAATTAATGTATTATTATTTATTAGAGTTACAAAGTTACTCGTACAAAGTATACATTTAATGTTTTATATAATGTTTCATTAAATTTACTTTTTAAATTTATTGCAAAGTCAACAAGCTAATTTTTTAAAACATATATCGTTGTTTGTATTAATTCAAAAATACCCTTATATTTAATATAGTTAGTTCTTGATATATATTTATAATACACGTACCAATATTAATTAATTTATAATATTGTATTTAATTGAGATTTTCGGAAGGATTGGCCCTTGGGGTATTTCAAGATATCATAGAGTTATTTTAACCAGTTTTAAGGTAGGTTAGCGAGCGTGTATACACTATAATACTACTATACTATTATACTTTCTCGAGATTGATGAAATAAATTATTTGTTTTTTGATTTACACATATTAATATGATAGCAAATTAATTATTAGTTGTCTTTTTTTTTCGAAATGTGACTTCTGGTGAATTTTTTTTCGATTAGCATTTTTTAAATTTAGACTTAAGTTTTGCAAATAATATTATGTGATTTAGTGTTAATTCGAATAAAAACCATATATTTTACATTGCCATATTTGGAACGTATAATATTACAAATTATTATACTATAAAACAAAATAATATTATTTTTTTCAGTGTTATTTATAATAAAATATTTTTAAGACCAGTTGGTTATTTTATATCTTATCGAAATAGCCTTTTTCTTTCTCAATAGTATTTAGTAAGTTAAGCTTACGCAAAAAATAATGTTTCATTCATATACATCTACGAGACATAACAGTATAAGACACAATATTTTATCTTCACATTCATGCAAACCTTGTTAGTATTAATTTCAAAGCCTAAATCTCACCAAATCAGTTTGTGGCTTATAAATAGGTACATCCCAATATTCTACTTGACCAAAGGTGTGATTTTTAAATATAATTTGAGTTTACAGATGCAATAATTAGTTGACAAATATAAAACACTAATAAAATCTTAAACTATGAAAAAAGATAATAGGTATTTTCACCTGTATTGTTTAAGTTTTTTTTTTTTAAAAAAAAAAAAAAAGATAAAACCAAATACATTTTAAAACATAGAAAACCATTAATTTTCAAAATATTGTTTGTTTTTGTCTGTGAATTATTTTTCTTGACTTCGTAGTATTTGTATGCCAAATGTGTAGTTATGATATTGATTGTGTTTATTATTGTAATTAAATGTTTTCTTGTATAGAGCATGTTGTCATAAAAATAAACACTTCCAATAGACATAGTAATGTAGTTCAATGTTTTAAATGTTTGAGTGAAGTAATGTAACATTTTTAGTTGCGGCTTTCGTCTTTCCACCCGTCTCATCATGTTCGTTTGATCTACTAGAGTCAAATATTGACTCATTATATTTTTTTGCCATAGTTTGCTAACAATTAATTAACCAATGTTAAATTTATAATAAAATTATATTTATATTAATTTATACCTATTTAATTATACACGTGGGATCCTGTTTTATTGGCATTATGATATGATGGTGTTTTATGTATTTTATCCAAATCAACATTTTTACCAAATATGGAAGTATATAGATCAAATTTTCAAACTTACCAGCCAGTGCTTCTGCTCATAATTTTTTGCAGCTGTAATTTAGTGGTAATATACAATAATATTAAGATTATGTTTTAGTAAATTATTTTGTTTTGATTTTTGTCTAGTTATTACAAAAATAATTTTCCCGAAATATGCATTTTTTAAATATCTACCTTTTTATCACATCCAAAATGAGGTTTTTGATATAATTCCTAGCAATGGATGAAGTCAGTCTTTTAGAAAGTGTTAGTTAATTTTAATTTTCATTTTAAGTGAATCTCTGTAACAATGATATAATGTTTAGGAAATGTTCTGATATTACGTTAACTATATTAATATATACCTACCATAATATTATCGTTTAATATCGTTAGTGCTATAATATTATGTTTCTGAATATCATATTGTACGTCCATTACGATGGTTATAGAATTTATAATTAATTAGCTTATTTTTTAAACTATAATATTGTATCATACCTATTTAGTTTAAAATGTTGATCATTATTCGTATTTCATATTAATAAATAATATTATGTATTATTTGTAATTTATATAATATGCGTACCTAACAGGTGGTGTCAGTAGTACAATATTAATGTATGCATTTTTTAATCACAGCTTCCATCACTCCACCCATCCCTCCATCTTTCATTTACTCTGTTACAATCAAATATTGGCTTACCAAGTTTTTGATTAATGTGATTATGTATCTGACATAGCCATTCGGATAATGATTGTTGAGAATCGTTTGCTGGTGGTCGACTGGCTAAACTGTTGAAAAAAGAAAGAAGCATAATATTGTGCATTTCGTTTACTTTGAATTATAGCACTTAATATTAAATATGATCATCAAACTATAATACCCGTAGGCACTTAAAATGCAATACGATAAATAAATAATACGTAATTAAACACTTACAGCTTGGTGAAATCTCGTGCGCATGTTTCACAAGGATAAAGACGGCCGATAAGTGTAAAAAAATTATTTATATCTATCCGCTGTTGGGGAGTAGGTTCATCTGGATAATATGCAGCAATTGTGTGAAGCAAACTCCAGGTATGAAATCCTATAGATATAGAACATATTAAGTACAGGATAAAATTCTATGGATTTTGTATTTCACGACGCTCCAAGCTAGGCTAATGTTGAGTAAAATCAACTTTAAAAATTAAATTAGTTGAAACAAAACGCGTGAAGTTTAAATTGATAAAATAAGTTGTATACCGTATTTTTACTTTATACAGATATAAATAAGACACAACCATCGTATGTAATTTATTATTTGTTATATCTTAACATTTATTATACTATAATAAAATTAATATAAGCATTTAAGTTTAAAAACAAGTTGACGATTATATTATTATTATAGAAAAATGATTCAAAACTTAAAAAGTTAAGACGTATAAATTATAATATAATAAAAATTATATTTTCAAGAAGGATCTCTTATTTGTATTTAAATGTTTTATTTCTAGTTAATAGTTATATACATTATAATTTTTATAGGTGGAGACTGAAGGTTGTTTTAAAGTCTGAGGACTTCTAGTTTTTCTATATTTTTCTATATTTTTTATAAAGTTACATAGAAATAAATATAAGTAATCTTTACAGTATACATGTGTTGTTTAACGTTAGGAAGTTATATTAAAAATTGTACTTGGAATAGTTCTACATAATATTGTTATTAATACATAAATTCGTATTTGAGCATATTTGAAAATTAAGAACATATTTAATAACTTTTTGATATACTGTTTAATAAAAACAAATTTTAAAATCGTTGGTATAAAAATATGTAATCATTTCATTATAGCCCTCCAAAATCACTCCATGTTTATTACCTGCAGTAAGTAGGTACCTATATAAAAAAAGAAAGAAACTTTCAGGACATTTGTGAGTCCACTCCGCACTCACAGTATGATGTGGATATACTAAAGAGAAACATTTTTAATGCTTTTGTTTATTTAATTTTTCAAAATAGCATTTTTTTTTTTTCATTTATTTATTAGTTATAGGTGCAATATTATTATTTAATCTATATTAATTTTTAAACTATATTTTTTTAAAGATTTTTATTTAAATTAATGAGCACCAAATACATTTTTTTAAATATACCTTAAGTACATATTTCTTATTTTTTTAAGAGTATGCTTATTTGACCGTTTTTAAGTACCATAAATCCTAAGCCTTAATTATAATTTGTCAGTAATTTATTCTAAACAATATAATGATACATTATAATCGCCTAAATAAAGGTGATATCGACTAGTTGCTTAAGGAGAAAAGGTCAAACAAACTACCTTCAAAAATAATGATTTATAAATGTTCACAGCGATTTAGCTCTAAAATCCTTTCGCTATCATTTTTGACACAACTATATACATGTATTTGAGTTTTAATTAGCTCTCTAATATGAAACCATTAGTGGTGACAAGCATTGGTGATCCGCACTTGTATATTATATAATAACTTATTAATACAAATCAAATAATTATTCGTATCGTAACAATTTTACTTACCTAATTTTGCTTTATCCAATGGACAGTTTTCCATTTAATTTTGCAAATTTTTAAAAAGTTGAATGATTAAATATTATAAACACATGCATTACTATAGGCAACAAACATGACTTGCTTATCAAATCTACTGTTTTGCGTTAGACGATATTGATATTAACGATTTCATATGTGTATACATAGTATACATTTTTTTTAAAACCAAAAAGCTACTGTTAAAATTTATTTTAGTAGTAAAATTTATTTAAAGAATAAATATTCTATTATTTATATTGTTACGTAATCAAAAAATAAAGTAATTGTTTTTCTTTTCTTTTTTAGTCGTACTATTTTGTAATGCAATTATTTTTACTCGTATTCTTTGATATTGTATAATTTAAATTAACTTCTGAATTCTGACTTTAATGTCGGTTTTTTTTTATGTTACGTAAATTTTACATTGCTGTTTTTAAATAGAGAATATTTTATCGATCTTTAAAAATTGCTATATAAGTCTATATAATTAATAATAATGAATACAATACAATATGTTTATGATGCTGTTTCATTCAAAATTACTTAGCAAATTAGAAATTTGAATATATATTTATTTTATTCTTAGTTAAAATAAAAATAATACAATCTTTATATACCTAGTAATTTTCTCAGTTGTATACTATACATAATTATAAGCCACGATTATACAATATAATATGTACTGATTTTGTGTCATAATCTATGGAAAAATCAAATATAATGACCCTATCTTTGGAATATTCTCTTATTATGGCCGAACTTTTTAATAAAACAATTAACGCAATTATATTTTTTTGAATTGAAATATGGATAGACTGTGAAAATCGTCGTTTATTAATTTATTTTTTTTGAAGAAGAACATTTGATGACAAAAAAAAATGTTCAATATATTGGAAAATCATTGCGTACTGTGATAAAAATAAATGAATAATTATCAAGCTTATATAACTTAAAAACATAAAATATAGATAAACTAATGAACCCTCCAAAATGGAAGGCTATTTCTAAAAAAAATACAATTAATTATAACTCGTATGTGGTGTAAACTGTTAAGTAGGATTTTGGTAGGAGAAGAGCTCCTGAGTCATGCAGGGTCTGTTCTAAAACTGTTCAAAATGAACATTTTAAAATAATAGTTAAGGGGACGCGGATATTTCATTTTTGTTTCCATTTCACAAACGTTAACCATGGTTTTCTCTCTCTCTTTTTTTTTTTTTAAGAGAGAGTGAATACTGTTCAAAACGAATTGGTATCCATATTTTAAAAAAAAAAACAAATTATATTTTATGTAGCTATAGTTAACTTTTATAAATTACATAAAAATTTTGAAAAAATTAAATGTATGTGTAATTCTGGTGATGTTTAAAGAAAATAATCAAACCTAATCTGACGGCTGTGATTTTTTTCGCAATGAATTCGTTTTAGACCTTCGAAATTCTGTTGTTTGACTTATATGTTATAATGAATAGTCGACACCGATAGCCTCCTGCACCCGTGTGATAATAAAATGTATAAATGATGATCATATGACGAACATATAGGTAGAGTGTTATGACTGTTGTGAGATTAGATTGAATATTTTAGTGTAAGGTTTAAATGTCGAATATGTTAGAAAAAGTGACGAAGTGACTGATCGGTTACGGACGAGGAAAACGGTGGCGACTATAATGATGGAAAAAAAAAAATACAATAATAATCGCGCAGTCGCTACGCCGCGGCGGCGGTGGCTGCTGTCGTTTTGACTTCCGCGCCGACTTCGTTGGCGACGGGCGGAACCAGGAACGTCTCGGACTCCGGATGGAAGTTGTCCACGCGCGTTTCCAACCCTTTGACCAGCAGCTTGCGGTTCTCGCTGGTGTACTCCGCGTTCTCCCGGAACGTGCTGGCCAGCCCGGTGGCCAGAGTGGCCACGCCGGAAGTCACGTCGCCCACCAGCGGCACCCCACCGGCCACGTTGTTCACCGAGTTTATGCCGGCCGCAACCGTCTGGCCGGTGACGGCAGTCGTCAACACGGCCCCGTTGTACGTGCCGAACAGGGCGCTCATCACGGCCAACGTGGCGTGACTTATGGCTTTCAGCACCATTCCGGCGCCCACGCCTATGTCCGTTATGGTCTTGTACATTAGCGTTTTGCACTGACTGAACATCGACGGCTTGTCGTCAGCGGCGGCGGCGGCGGCGGTCGGGTCTGTGACGGTCGGGTTTGTGGCGTTAGGGTCTGTGGCCGTCGAGTCCGTGGCCGTCTTGGTCGCGTCCGTGGCCGCAATGGTCGCTGCGGCGGCCGGTGGCGTTGGGTCTGCGGCAGGTGGCGAAGAATCGGCTGCCGGTGGCGGAGGGTCGTCCGCTGAAGAACAACGATCGATCTGCAACGTAAAAATTAAATTAGGTCCTACACTTTTTTAAAAATCTGTCGTACGCCATTCCGGTTTAACGAGACCATAGGGATTGGTTTTCGAGCTGGACCGAAGTAAGAAGTTTCGATGACTTCGAAAGAATATACTAATATGATTTCTAATAATATAATATCAATATTGCTATTGATCGAATACCGTACTCTGCGGGTTATTATTTATTAATATTGCGGCGTTGTTGTTAATTATTAACAATTCTTATTAATTATTTCTAATATAAAATAACTAATGTTGGTCGTATTTTTAATATCGGCTTTTCTATAAATTATTAATTTATCAATTTTTATTAAAATTAATTGTTTTCATAAATACATTTATAAAATCAAGAATCTAAGGTACCTAACGATAATTGTACAAATTAAGTAAAAATAAATTTTCAAAGTATGTAATATAATAAGCAAATATAAATAACAATTAGGTTATTTAAATTTTAGTCACCTATATAATAATAATTTATCACTAGTTCTCGCAGTATTCAAGAAAATTCGAATAAATTATTATCAATTGTCTGAACATTTAAAAATGTTTGACAAGAACAAATGAATTATAATTATTAATAATATTTATTTATACAAATAATTATAAATTGCATTAGGTTTTATTTATTATTTTATTTTTGTACAGTTAAGGTTTTTGCCAAGTATTCTTGATTTATCAGATTAATTAAAGTCATATAATATAAATGTTTTAGTTTAAATTGTTAAATTATAGTTGTATACATATAAGGTAGTTGTTATATATTTTTTGATTTTACATTCTTTTTAATTTAGGACAAGAAATCGATTTAAAATTAAATGAGAATTAGCTTCTTGAGAGGTAGAGAATTTAAAATTGAAACCGTAAAAATGTAAAAGTGATATTTTAAATAAAAAAAAATAACAATATTTTAAATTTAAATTGAACAATACTGATATTAATTCAGCAAAATTGAAAATTTTCATTTTTATTTCAAACAATTAATTTTTTTATTATGGTTTTCAATAATAGTATTTTTAAATATTATACTTTTAATAAACTGTTTTAATCATTTACCATCGTTTATGAATAATTTACACTTTTAAAATAAAATAAAAAATATTTTAGAGATATGGACTGATAACCATAAAAATAATTATAACTATTAAATAATATTTAGATAATTTGAATTGCGTGTACCAAAGATTCCCTTAGAAATTGCGGGACACAGTACCGAATGCTAAACTATTCTGTACTAACAGTATGTATAAGGCTTATATATGCATATATATGTATGGCCACCTTACCGTATGAGAATAAGTATAAATACATTTTTAGTACAATTCAAATTATTTAAATATTAATTTGTATATTTTTGAATTAAAAATATATTTAGAATCTATCTTATACAGTAAGCTGACCAAACAGAAACAGAAACATTTCTGACGTTTTATGATTCTGTGTTGCGTTATTTCTTGGGGAATCTTTGGGACACCAAAATTTCCTATTAAATAAGTTAAAAATAACGAAAGTTATTTTTCGTTGACGAACTTTTCGTTAATTTTTTTTACCTACCTACCTCAATATTTTATTGTAATACCTTTTTTCTCAATTTATACACTATAATATTATGTACTAGAAAAGATTACGAGAGATTAACAAAATGTAAAAAATAATATTGCTGTGTACGACATAATATAAAAATCACATATAAAATAAATCAGAATTCATTGCAAATATAATTGACTGTTATAAAACAGTTTTTTTTTGTATTGATATTTAAAACCATCCACAATATTATCAGTTTTACCTCTACTTATCGTTAGTCCCTTCTCTTCAATCCACTTTTTCAATTACTTCCTCACTTTTTTGGGCTTTATTCCACTTCTATGGTAGGTACTCACTGAACTTTGTATATATTTTATAGTTTCGTATATTACTAAATAAAATAGGCTTAATAATATGCTGAATTATGATGCACACCTATATTCTTATATTATACTCTTCCGTTTCTCCACGTACACTTTTCATTGTCATCAATGCCGATTCATAATATAATAGATGTTTTCTATTACACATACCCTTGATACTTCTTTCTTTCTTTCTTTCTTAACGCCCAAAATATCTCTCTTGAACTGTTTTAATTTGTAATTTGTAAACACCATACATAAAAATGTATTTTATATGTCCAGTTTATATCTGCAATCTACAAAATATAACCTAATCGTTGCTCGGTAGATTGGTATAAATCCAAAATGATTAATTGAAATTGTAGTCTCACTTCGTATTCTCTTTTCTATAAACTCGTCTTAAATATTAATATACTACAATTCATAAGTTTTATATTTTTATAATGTCTATCTACACATCACTTCACCTTAGAATACGAATGAACTAGTACTTCGTTGGTCGTTTGTTTTACATAGGTACTATTATAGAATTCAGATTTTAAATTAATGTGACACGATTATAGAGTGTCTAAACCAAAATGATCTAATATCAGTAAACTTAGTTTTGTCGAAACTAAAATAGTTAAACTTAATGAAGAAACTTGGGGTGCATCATTTGAACCGGGTAAGTGATATTGAACATAAGGTATGATACAAAACACACGACTTTTTTGTAGATACAAATATATACAATGTACTGTTTTTTATTTAGCTATACAAGCAGGTCTTCAACATAATATAGCTCTTTATTTAGTATAATAAAATATAATTTAATACAAGTCCAACAATGTACAATAATTATATAAATATTTTAGTATATCTTATATTAGTAGAAATCTAATCAATAATAGGATTAAACATGTGATATCTTAATATTATATAATATACATCGTATACTTAATTATTAGTGATGTATATACAGGTGTATTGTTATAATATATAATAAAAATAAATAAAAACTACTATATCGTAAATTATTATATAGTATCAAAATTTCCTCTGCTGTAAAGTATGTAAGTACCTAATACAATATAATAAATATTGTTGCAGTGGTTTTTGAAACTTATTTTGTTCGCACAGCTCTCAAGTTAATAAAACAATATCTAAGGTTACTTAAAAGTCAGGAAATAATAATAACAACTCATCATATCACTCATTATAATGCTACTAGGTAATAATATTGAATTTGATCGTGTCAACGGATTCCCTAGATCGCTCTATAGAAGTCTAAGGCTCAACAGAGGACAGTTAAAAAGTTCTTGCACTGTTGTCTATGTTACATATGAACCATTATGCACTATGCGTACTTGACAAGACTTTATTGAACAAATTCAGTAGGTAGCATATATATATACATATTATATATATACTATTATAATATAAAAAAATATTGATTAAAGTTTATTCGTTCAAAGATCAACAATATACCTACCTAAATGTTAGTATATAGAATATAATAATTTGCAAGATAGCAAATAATATCACAGTATGATTTGGCAATAAACTATAGTTTTGATCATAATTAAATTATTTTTGTTTTATCACTAGACTTTCTTAAAATTTCCAATAAAAGTATGTAATATTTACTCTCACTGCTATAATAAATAAAACGGTCATATTAGATGTTAATCGAAAATATTAATGTTAGTGTCAATGGATCCGATAAAAATTATATTGTTTATTACGCGTAATAAATGTTTTATATACGTACTACATATTGAATATAGATACAGTAAAAGTTGAATTATTATTTCAACCAATGTAATTAATGTAAATCATAATACGTACGAGTATATTTACTATTTGGTTTAGTATAGTCGAGTTTACTGTTCAACGGTTAGATGTGTAATATTGGCAAGACATCATATACTATTAAATTATAAGTTGTGACTTGAAGGCTAATTTTTTCGTGTATTGGCATTTTTTTTATTAAGCTTTACTCTGTTCTGTCTATACTCTGTTTAAGTATGTATTATTAGATAGTAGATACACTCATATCAATTATCACATGGACGTAAACGCGATTTAAAGACAATAATAATGTGTTTTCTCGTCGGGTTTTTAATATGTTTTAATTTAAAGCAATAACAACGTACTTATTATATTATAGGTATTTCATGTTATTCGGTTTTAGATTAAATTATTGAAAAGAGTGTGAGCGAATAACGCTATCACCAATAAGCGAATGGAAATTAACTCCAAAAATTATAATGACGATCTGAAATCGAAACGTACGTTTTGAATTAAATTAGATTTTTTGGTGGTGAAAGGGGGGGGAAACGAGTAGGTACCCAAGTTAAAAATCACTATTATTCTGTTTTTGAGTGAAGGGCTTTGGGCGGTGCACTGTTTTGGCTATCTGGTATTGTAGTTTATCGAAACATTATCTTTTCCGTCGACATCTGCACTCAACGTGTAATCATCAGTCAATTAAAGGACATTTTAATTAAAATCATATTAAACTAAATATTAGAAAAAAAAAAAAACAAATAAAATTCCGTTAAAAGTATAACCGTTTTGTTTCAACTCCGTTGAAGCACGTGAAAAATAAAAATATTACATAATATTAAGAGGACGCCATACCTGCATGTGTTGTCTCTGTCTTATACACGCGCGTAACACGGTTAAAAACTGTTTTGCGCGGGACAACTTTACTCCCTCGATATTCATATCAAAATTACCAACATTTTAAATCGCATTGAGAAGAACTTTACCTGTGTCGTAGCGTTTTAATTTTTTTGATAATGGTAACTAATAATTTTTAATAATTAAATGAAAAAAACCCTAAAGTTCTCAAACCGATTACTTTAATTGTATTCATGTTATCAAAAAAATTAAAACGCTACGACACAGGTAAAGTTCTTCCCAATGGGATTTATAATTTTGGTAATTTTGATATAAATATCGAGGGAGTAGAGTTGTCCCGCGCAAAACAGTTTTCAACTAAATTACGCGCGTATAGGACAGAGACAACACGTCATGCGGGTATAGCGTCCTCTTAAGGATATTATAATAACCTAACGATGGCGATACGAGACTGCGCGTATAGAAACGTGTCGAGGAAATCGGTTTTGCGACGACAATAATAATTCTGTACCTGAGAGGCTGAAGCGACCAAGTCCATTTTTATCAAAATTGAGATTATATTTTTTTCTTATGTGAAATTTTGTCGTGCGTCATTTTACCTATTTTCATTTTAATCCTCCGACATATATTTACACAGATATTGGGAAATAACATAAAGAACTAAGTCCAAATAATAATTTTGATGTATGTATTATGATCCAAGTCCATGATTCGGACTTAGATCGTTTTTCAAAAGACTATGTACCTTTATTTTATAAAAATAAAAAATTTATATATATAACTGGGATACAGTGTAACTTTATAATTAGGTACATTGATTCTTAAAAAATGTAAATTAATAATATACGTCTTAAGATAATCAAAATTAACATAGAGATTAATTGGATTCAAGTCACTGTGTGATTGAGCGATTGGATCTAAGTCCAAAATATTTGATTTAAATCGTAAAATAAAATTTTTTAAAGAAGTTAAAATAAAAACAAAATAATTTATGTCATAGTAAATATTGTGGCCTATCATTTAAATTAAACCTCGTTGGTGTAATCTTTAAATTGAATTTACACCAACAAATTAAGTAAAATAAAAATAGATGAAAAACAGTTTTTTGATTCTCCTGAAAAGTTACCTACATGAATGGACTTTGTCCCTTCTGCCTCTCAGGTACAGAATTATTAATAGGTAATAATTGGCGTGTCGTTATTATTATTACTGACTGTTAGCCTATACTATTATAATATAATTTTGTCTTCCGAGTCAACCGCTGCATTTAGTCGACCATAACGGGTAGGCGTCCCGTTGCGTATCGTGTCGTCGACCGCGCTTAGTGCGTCGGGTTATCGTGGGCTTTCATTGGCCGGGAAAGAACGTGACCGCCGGGCCTTGCTGCTGACCGGCCGGCCGCGGCCGCGCGCCGCTCTCGTCCAGCTTGGCGCGGAGCCTGGCCAACGCCTGACCGCGGACCGCCGTGTCGTGCGCCACGTTGCTGGCCACCGCGTCCACCGCCACGCTGACCACCTCGCTGACGCCGGACGCGCCCAACCCGATCACCGGGACGCGGGCCAACCGTCCGGCGATCGAGCCGCACGCCTCGCCGCCGGCCCTCAGCAGCCGGACGGACGAGTGCAGGACGGCGTCCCACACGCGGTTGATCGACTCGCCCGCCGACAGCAGCAACTTTCCGGCGCTCCACAGCACTTTGTCCGACACCCGCCCCGTGTTCCGCAACAGTGACGCGGCCGCGCGCCGGGCGGCCTCCAGCAACTGGAACGGCGGCGGTGCCGTCGACGGGTCCGGCTGTGCCGGGGGAGGTGCGACCGCAGGTTCAGCCGCGGGGAATTCCAACGGCGTGCCGCCGACGACCTTGACAAAACAGACAAATAAAACTAAACACCACAGAACAACATGTCATGTCATCGCGAACATCGTCATAAATGTTTTTTTTTTCCCAAACCTCAAGACGGTAAAATTGAATGAAAATGTCAAGTCCGAACATACCGCACGAGCTCGATTAAAATAAATTACAAAAAAAAAAAAAAAAAATACGCCGTCGTCATACTATCGTTATAACACTGCACGAATTAACTTTTAATCAAATTTAAAACCGATATTTAACATAATTTCTGCGATAATCATAATAAGAATAGGTACTATACGATTTCCTAGCCAGAGTTGTTAATCTCAGTGGTCGTCTCTAAAGTGTCTTAAAATTAACTAACAGCAAAAATTTCGATTGTAAATTTTTGAATTTTTTCCACACTCTTTGAACGTTGTGCGCGTCTTTTCCGTATGCTTATAAAATACGTAACATTGTCAAAATTTATAACAGTGTATTAAAAGGAAAAAAACACTGAGCGTGTACTCAAACTCCATCTGGCGGTCAAAACAGTATTGTCTTATCTTTAGTAGCTACGGATAGAGTGCTATACTATATACGATTTGAATAAACTCGACAACCTGACTTTTATGACGTACTTACCTACTACTTATAGCTTGAACATAATGTGCACTTCGTAATAATATTACATGAATGTCCTGTTGTATAGTATAATTAAATTACTCGTGTGTACTTCATAGGATTCATTAGGATTTCTATTTGATAAAAATGACGGTGTTGCTCCTTTAGTAAAGGTAAGCCAATTTAAATGTTCAAAATAAAAATAAAAAGTTATTGAGAACGGTTGTTAGACTCACAATTTGAATGTAAATAAGAAAAAAATGAGATCAACAATCGACGATCTACAATTCGATTTTATTGATGGGCATATCAGTAATAAATTTGTGTTTTATTCTTTTGAATTTTTTAAATTTTTAAGCGAATCGAAAAAACACGTATTCTATTTACATACATTGGGTTATATAATATTATAAGTGATTAGTGATACGTATTAAGCTTATAATTTTTCGTTTTTTCATAAAAAGCTTATAATTATACCTAAGCTTATTATAGAAGGTATAATATACTATTATTGATTTACTACTGTTCAATGTTTAAATAAAATATGTATATTTTTTATTAAATAATTTATTCAAGTATTATTTAAAGAAATAAGTAGGTTTTCTTTTAACTAGTAAGTCACAAAGACTATAATTATTTTGTATTAAAAAAATAAATTAGTATTAAAATTTACTTTCATTTAATTCAATTACTAATATGATAATATTTAACAATAAATTAATTATAAAATTATATTACACGCACATTCATGCTCAAATAAAAAAAATCTTTGATTATGTAGCGTAAAGTTAATTTTTCTCCTAAAAAATGCAAGCACTGAGTAACATAATACATTAAACATTTTTGCTAGAAAGTAATATGTAAAAACGGTTGTTGGACATTTTGGAAAAAAAAGTAATGTTTATAGAAAAGACTATTTTCACCAACTAAGTTACAGTAGTATCTTTCTGCGAGACCCAGTTTAAAGAGTTGAATACTAGTTTGGTCTCTTTTTGGGGAGTTATAATTTGCAGTAATTGAAACAACATTTTTATTTTTATTATTTTAATGCATGTATAAATGATTGTATTGATGTATACACGATTAATATTTTTAAACAAACAAAATTATACAATCTTATTGAAAACTTAGAAATTGTTGTAATCTAGGTAGGTACCTAATTGTTTACTTAAAGGAGTACAAAATACAAAAATTAAGAATTTTTTTTGTTTAAAAGAGCGTTCAATTTTAAGGCAAATGGTGCCGGTTGAAAGTAACTCCTTACATTATTCAATGAATTATGAGGAATTAAAAAAAGACGCTTGACGTTATTGGGCACGGTTCATCGTAATATTATTGCCTATCTTATATGTGTGAAAGTTCCTCACTTCATTCAGCGATTTGTCTACTTAAAAATGTATTTAACCTAACGTTACATTAAAATAATAATACTTTTATCGTCTTAAACACATAAAATCACAAATTTATACGTAAATTAAATTAAAAAAAAAAAAAATTTTAGGTTGGAAAATTGTATGTGAAGCGAGAAACTTTTAAAAGTATAAAATAGACAGTTTTAATGAGCCTGGTCAATGGCCAAATTATTTCACATGGCTATTCTAAATTTTTTAATACCTCTATATTTTTAGATTTTGAACGAAGTTATGAATGTATTGATTTTACAATGATGTGTGTTTTTTTTTGTTTTTGAAACTTGAGCTATTTATAGACAACTGAAATTTTAAATTTTTCTGAAAATTTTTTCTTGAAGTTTTGATAACATTTTTTTGGCCCAATCAAAATATTTGAAAATTTAATGCAAAGTTCCTCATAAGTTATTCTTATAGTTGTCAAAAAATTAATAGAATACGTGGGCACAATTTTTTTTTATTAGCATTTGAAGTTCAAATATTGACAAAAATTCGTCAAAATCATGAATATTTTAAATTACTTTGTAGGTATAATTCATAAAAAAATTTTTAAAAGTAGCTAAGAGTTGAAAATTCAATACGAGATTTTCCATAAGTTAAGCTTATAATGATTATAAAAAACTTAAATTTTGATGTATTCAGGCCATTAAAACATAAACCACCTTTTTCACCAACCACTGAAAATTATATCCTAGGTTGACAAATCATCTTCGTTCAGAATCGTTTTTCGTATACAATGATAATTATCATTGGATTCAAATTTAACCCTCCTATAATACATAATAGTGATCCGCACGGCACCTAATGTATAGCAGAGCGGTACCCACTTGCCCGCTTTTTCACAATGAATGTTCATCAAATCATACGTCATATTAATCATATATATATATATATATATATATATATTATTTATCATAGCTACAATAAATTGCCATTAAAACAATTTCTTTTTTGTGTTGTGTGCTCTTTCAATATGATTTACTATGCCATTAATGGCTTTGTTATTGGTTTTATATTTATTTTTATGATCTATAGTAAAAATAAAAAAATATTTTTCTAAATTTTGTATTATTTAAAATAGTATTTAACTTCTAAAATTTAATTTATAAAACAACGATACCTCTGAAATTGATAATTATATTTTAGTTTTCACGTATATAAGATGAAATGATAATTTATTAAAACATTTTAAACTGATTAGCACTGATTGATTTTGGTAAAGGCAAACAAACCAATGAAAATTAATTATTAAACATCTCGAGTATATTACAATTATTTAAGCCCAGGGATAATATTTTAATTTTGAGAACACTTCAATAATTTCATAAAAGTATACTAAAACTCAAATATTAGACAACTATCATAGAATATCTTACTGATTAAAATTAAAAAGTTTAAAGTTTTGTGTTGTAAGGTATAAAATAAAATAAATACACTTTACACTTTACCTACTATTGTATAAATGTATTTTAACGGCTATATCATATAACTTTTTGTATAAGATTCTACGTCAATAATGTTGGATAATTAATGTTTACTGAAGCTGAAAATTAACAATAAGTTTAAAAGTTAATAAGTAGGGAATAATAAGTTATAACCATAACATTGGGCTCGTAATAAGTGCTATATAATTAAGTTTTAAGATTAAAAACCGCTGTATGCAAGATATTCTAATATTTAATAATTTATAGGATTATAAAAAATGAAATTATAATAATTAAAAATGCGTTTATTTGAAAATTTTCAAATATCACAGAGGTGTAGATATTAATTAGTTGTTTATAAAAGTTTAAGAAAATAAGAATATTGATCAATTTCTATGTCATTATAGTAGTTTTTAATTTAAGTCGAGTTTCAAATTTAATAAAATATACTATATAGATACATATTATAATATACATACTTGAGTGATGTACGCCACCAACAAGATGATCATTAGAGATCGATTATGACCGACAGGATAATACATCTGAGTTTGTTATTTTATTTGTGTTTTAAGACTTAGATCACGATAAAGTACAAACTGTCACTGAAGAAAATACGTTTAAACTATAATGGCAAGTTTAGCTATTACGCACTAGGTGACAATAAATATTGGTTTGCCGTTGTCGTTTGACTTGTCATAATACCACCAAACACATGTAAAATATTAAGGTACACATAATAATACACTGCATTAATGAACAATCGCGATGTTTGGCAAATACCATTTGTTCAATTGACGTGTCATAATTAATAATATGCAGCATTTTACATGTGTCCTTGTCACAACTCTGACATCACACCAAGGTATATTGTTATTATCTATCTTATTTTTATATATTTTATACCTTTACATTAATTTCAATATTCAGTATATAAATATAAAAAAAAGTTTAAATAGTTTATTTTTTTTTGAAAAACGTAGTTAAAAAAAAAAAAAAAAACACGATGAAAAGTATGAAGAAAAATATTTTTAAAACTATATTATGTCTGAAAATTGTTTAATCATCACAGTGAAGAAGAGTGAAAAAGAATGGTGCATTGTGGTGTATATTTTAGTACAGGGTTAAAAAATCGTAGCGTTTTAAAAAAAAAATATTTAACGAAGACTTGTATATCCGATTTAACTAATGTGCTATTTTATTTTTCTTTGGAAAAATTAAAAATGTTTATTTGGTTAGATTTATAATAAATTGACATGGTTGTTTAAAAGTTTTATTATCTCTCCAATTTTTATTTTTCTACGAAAATAATGATTAACATTATTATACTAATATCATTTGTCTCCATACTTTCTATGACAAATAGTTATCGTTTAGGGCTTAATAAGGTTATATATATATTTGGTACGCTTTTATAGTACATTTTGTTTTTAACAAAATATTTTTCGAAATTAACGATAACTTTCAATTTAATTATCACTACAAATAGTACAATTGCTGTTAGCAAAAATTCGTTTAGCTATTGTATGGTTAAAAAAATAAGTACACAAGTAGTGAGCACATTAGGTGTCGAATGTACTTTGAAATTACAGGAAATTTTTACTTTTTCTATCCCTTCTTCTTCCCCAAACACCAACTAGATCCAATTTGCTATCAGAAATTATTCTTAAATTAAAAAAACTATTATCAGTTATCATTAAATTATATTATGTTGGCGGGACATATTAAAGTTTATCCACTTTCTAATACATATATATATTATAATATACTACACTATATGTAAACTATTATTATGTTATATGCTATGGGAAATCTTTTGAACACTTTTGGTGCATAGAAAATAATTTTCAAAGAGGAAAAAAACATATTGTTGTAAATATAAAATTCTCTCAATTCCATTCAATATGTAAAGTATGTTATTTTCACTTTATTCAGGTATGAGAACAATATTTAATTCGAATAGCTGAACAAAAACACAAGGCTACACAATTCGTTGTTTGTCAAAAAGGAATTTTATTATTTGGAATTATCTCAAATAATATTCTTCGCGTGTATTTTAATTGTTTCCTTTTTACACATATCCGTTTCTATTATTTTTTTCTCTTCCACTAATTGCATTAAATATTATGTTGTTGTTGAAATGTTTGTGTTTTGTTTCTGCAGTAAATTATTCAAACAAAAAACCCCTCTAAATGGTTAATACCAAACATTTATTATGACTCGCATTCGTTACTATGTCGGCAACGCTATAGTTTAATTATTTAACAATTAGTTAGTGTTTTGAATACTAAACAATATTCGCAATATTTGATGTGCATAATCTTCTTACGGAGAATCACTCATAAAGGTGCATTTCGTGTTACCCAGCCTATATAGATTCCGGGCTTTCACGATCAAATAGTTTATTAGGTAAATAAATTAAACTAATTGAGATGTGTAAACCAGATTATAAGAGATTATTAGTAAGTGCATACGAGCTCATGAGATTATGAAGGTATGACTCGAAATCCAGTAGGTGATATATATTTAAATCACATTAGGCTCATATTATGTTACCAGTTTGAAATGTACTCGTTTGATTGTCAGATCGCATATTTTACTGATTGTAACAAAACACATCATCGTATTAAATATTAACCCAAGAGTGACCCTAAAAAACTGTAGTTAGTAAAAACACTGTCGAGAGACTGAATTGTTTTATAATATTAGATGGAGTTATTCTATATAGGTACACCTAGTCGCGTAAAGTTTAACAAAAAAAAAATAAATAAATAAATAAATAAATAACAATAAATCGTAATTTTAATATTCAAACATACCTATTGACTTATATTATGTATGGATATTATAGTAGAGTAATTATTCTTGTTTAAGTATGCCATTATTGCTTTAATTTTGAAAATTATTATACGCCATAATGGTCAAGATAAAGGTACTGTAAATTTAGTAGAATAGTTATTTATAAATTTGATTTAAGTTGATTTCATGTGCATGTTTATGGGTTTGTTTTTTTTTTTAGCCAATAATTCATTTTTATGATGTAACATAAAATTGGGCTTAGTCAAAATTAAAAAACTTAATAATCAAAAAACAGAAAAAATCTTTTAGATCTTTTCTGTCTAATTATTATTGTGCTGAAATTACGGAACGTTACCTACTGCAATACAACACATACAGGGGATATAATTTTATTTTATTGTTGTAAGTTTGAAAACTTCATCAGCGTAATTACGTGTATAAATATATTGTACGACTTTAATGCGTATATGATGTGAACAATATTTCACCGAAGAAAATGGAGTAGCGACTATTTACTATTAACAGTAAAATATTCTTTAAATTATCTGCATATTTTGTGTTTCATATACTACACATATATTATGATACATTTTAGTTACGTGTATTATAGTATTAAATTCATTACTTATTTGCTTTTGAAATATTTTATTTAAACGGCGATTTTGGAAGTACAAAAATGTTTCATTCAACTATTAAGAGCAAAAAGTGTCACCGTATTCTTCCATAAAATAATATAGGTAGTTAGAGTATCGGTGAATGCCAAATGTGTGCTTATTCACCATTATCCAATACAATTTATACAAAAAATTAACGAACTTCATAAAGCATTATACTTCCTTAGTATTATATAATTATTTTTTTTTTTATAAAAGTTCTATTTATAAATATTATAAAATATATTATATTGACGTAATATGACCGGAATTGTTGTGGATATAATGAAATAAAACACCAGTGATAGTCTTAATAGTATAATTAATTGTAGTATTACTATTTCATAAATATTTATCTTATTCACATTTATGCATAATGTTTTGTTCTATGTTTTTAACATTATAGTTTATAATTATAAATAATAATAATTGATTTATACAAGTGCCCGAATCGTGTAGCCATTCATTTTATTTTTTAACCCTCATTTAAAACCCATATGGACAGTTTTAAAATATTTACATTACTATTGGTCATCTAAAATTTGAAGAGAAACACATATACACATACAAAAAATAAAAATAAAAAAAACGTGTTAAAGCAAATCAAAAACTATTGTATATCGCCTATAATAATATTTTAGCTTTTTATAATAATAATATTAGTTACATGGTATTTTATATTGAATATTATAAAAGATAAAAATAAAAATAAATCATTAAAAAATATAATCATCTTGAGACAGTACATCATATGTAATATATTTTTTATGTGCAATGATTGTTCTTGTTTTAATATTACACATTCTTATGGTTTGTTCCTATGGGCATCGGCTGTTTAGCTTCAAAGTACTTCTTAGCCCCTTTGACGCCCACGCGGCCGACGTCGATTTCAGGCAAGGCGCACAAAACTCGGCGGGCCCATTCCACATTTTTACGTTGAGTTATCAGAAACTGCAAAAAATTATATAATATCAATAATAATAAAACAGTAATAAAATCAAATAAGCGCGCGCGCACACACACACAAACGCGCGCGTGGAGAAAAACCTTTGTTTGAAAAATTTGCATAAAACGTTTCGTTATTATATAAAATGTATTTGAGCTTTGTTTAGATATGTAATTTACACGTTTTCCTATAATTAAAAAACAAACTCGCATACCGTTTTCGCAAACACCTTTAGACCACATAAGTACAAGATCGTTTTCGTGCTCGCTGTATGGTGAGAACATTATCGATTGGTTATTATCGGGATAAATCATAAATAATAATATACATTTTCAGGTGTGATAATGATTTCGGGCACAAATGTTTCATGAATCACTCGAATAGACACAACGCGGAAGTTATCAAAAATAAAACACGTATTTATACAATATTATTATTTACAAGAGACGTTTGGGTATCTAACGAGAGGTACATTTTATTACGACACTTCTAAAACTGTTGGCCAAATTCGAGGATGACGTTACACAGCGAGACTATTAATAGTCTTACCAGTTTCGGCATCGGGAAGTGTGATAATAATTTCCACCCGTGGAAACTATTTAAAATATAATCACGTCGCATACGAAGTACTCTGAAATCCTGCAGCACTATGGGACGACATCATCCCACCGCGGTCGCGCACTCAACCGTTTACACAAAGCGATTAAAATATTTAATTATAATATTTAATTTAAAGCATTAACCTACAAACAATTTTCTTACGCACCCCCACGCGGAATTTCGAGAATTCTAAGAGTTTAAAACAGTTCAGCGTCTCGTACGCATCTTTTCCGATTTCACGTGTCAACATGATAATTTATTGCATTAAAGTTGTAATAGTAATAACCCACCCCGACCCCCAACCTTTTCGGAAAAAGCGTTTCATGGTTTTTCCTCTCTATAACGGGATACGGCCGTGCATTATAATACACAAGCATGGCAATAATATATTATTTTTCCGTATCAACCTCTTTCAACTTTCTGAGTATGGGTGCTACAGCGCTTTCCTTTGTATGATATAATTTCTAATCGAAAATCTGTTTTTACCTACATTTATATGATGCAAAATATAATATAATTGTCGTACGAATTCCTGAATATTATTATCATTATTTTGTTATAGTATGACGCGCGCTGAGAAATGTAAAACGTGCCGAATTAGGCTGTTGACAACAAACCGACAAATTGGAATATCTATGTCAGTTTTCATACTTGGTTATTATATTTCAAAAAAGCTATCCGATATTTTTTAGTTAGTACAATATTAACTCTGTCACTTGGAAAAAGGTTTCAAATGTCAATAGTTATATTTTAGCACTTATAAATAATTTTACTAAAAATGTATCATACGGAATAAACCCTGAATAAATTTATTTTGAATATTTTAAAATTTTGCTTAGGTTTCTTTTCACAAATTTTAAACATTTTTATATTGTCTGCTTAAATATAAATTTTTATTAATATAATCAGATTCAACATAGCTATGAACAATGGAATTTATTATAATATGAACTAAAATGCTATTTGTTGGGTATTTCTTCATAAGTATATGATAATAACCCGTAAGTAAAAAGTTGTAAAAAAAAATAAATAAATAGAAGCAAAATTCGTTGTTTTAGAAAAAATGATGTGGCATTAGCTTATAATTGTAGACATTGTTAAGATTCTAAAAAGACAATGCATAACACAATTAGAAAAAAATCGGAGTGGTTTTGTAATACGTGGTTTACATAATTCTCATTGTTTAGAGAACAATAATTTCAGTACAACATTATTATTGTGGAAAATAAATCATTTTTTTTTCTACAATCGTAGACAACATTCTCCTGAACTTGAGTAGCTATGATGTAAATTATATTAAACTTAAATTGCAGTTTTGTTTATTAATAGATATACCTAGGTATGTATACTCATTTTCAACATGCAATTTGAAATACAAATATATTTTTGATATATAAATATATTATATTTAAATCAACAGCAAATATGTCGTCATATTAAAATAACATGTAATATTTTTTTCTTTAAATAATTATTTTAAATGTAGGAAATATTTTTTAGATTATTTAATTACTTATTTTTCTTTAGTTTTTATGAAACTATAGGTATCACAGTGCAAGTTAAATTTTAATTCAGTTGTTATTTATTGCGTACGAATAATAACGATTTTGAGTAGGGACGATTGTCAGCGTCTGTTTTTAAAGATATTCTATAATATTTATATAATTAAAAATCATTGCTTTTTTTTTTCAATTATTGGTTATCCGGTAGAAATATTAAAAGACAAAAATGTCGAATAATTTATGATTATATATATATATATTGGTACGAACAATAAACAACATAGACTATGTCAAAAACCGGTGTGCATAAATATTCCCGATATTCTGGATTTTTTTTTAGTTTTCATCAATTTTTTTTTTAAAAATATAATGAAGTTTCTATATCGGGCCTTTAAAAAACGAACTACAAAATATTTTTATCAGAAATCCCTTAATGTTGAAGATTAAAACTTTTTTCTACTTCTAAAGTAAGGTTAGATGTTAAAAATAATATACTCGTTGTAAAATTGATATACCTAACTAACTATGAACATAAATTAATTCATTACCTAATTAAGGATCTAAAATTGTAATATAATATAAGGTTCTATAAAAAAAATTGTTTGTTTTTCGTAACATAAATAAATAATATATATCTAAAAATTATATAATGATATACTTAATAATATTTAACAATACAACAGTTACTTATAGAAGTATATGACATGTATATAAAAAAAATGTAAATATTGAATACGACAACCACACTCACTTCGCGAAAACTCAGTTTTCCATCACCATCTTCATCTGCGTCTTTGATAAGGCGTACAATTGCTGAGTGAGTCCACGGAACACCACGCACCATCATCATACCTTTGAGATCTTCCACATCCAAGTATCCATCATTGTCCGTGTCATATCTAATTATTAATATAGTATGAAAAGTAGGTTAGTTTTAAGCGAAATTAAGTAGGTACTAGTATTATAACTATATTAACTTGAATAAATTAAATCATATATATATATATATCAATATTATTATGAAATACTGATTATGATATTTGTTATTGCAGATAGATTACATAAACTGACTGTTATGAATTATTCATTTGTATTATTAATCGACATAAATTAATATACTTACAAGTTTAAAACATTTCAGATTAATCATATTTAAAATTATTAGTATTTATTTTAACTTTTAATTTTAGTATAATTTAATCATCTAATTTTGTTTTACAATTGTAATTTTGTAATTTATAAACTGTTATAAAAGGATTCAAATCCGTAAACGGTTATAAAAAATAAAATTGTTTACAGTAATAATACTAATTTACTGGTACTAATAATACCTAGTTATTATTTGTTAAACATAATTCAAGAATATCTTTATCCGTGCATTATAGAAACATATAACAAATACTAAGTAATGTGTAAGTAGTAATAATAAACAGATATTACAAATAAAAATATGTTAACATGCCTTATATTAATTATTATAACAGAAAAATAAAGTGAAAATACTATTGAGACTATTAAGTAACTATACTAATACAGTAATTATACATAATAATATATTAGAAAGCAATAAAATTAACATGCGATAATACTCTAGTATTAATAAGTATTATTAATAGTTAGGTACTAATAACTAGTATAATTAATTTTATGATATTTATAATTATTATAAATATTACAAAATTAAATGATTGAAAAAAAAATGTTACCTAGTAAAAGTTTTTTCATAGCGTTTTATTAAATTCGGTGATAGTTCTGGAAATTCTTTTAATATATACTGTCGCTCTCTGAACGAAAGATTTGAGAACATTTTTGTTTTTTTTTTTTTTAGATTTGAATTAAAATAGTTAATAAACAAAACGGATCTTATTTATTTTAATTTTATACGTTATAAAAACCAAAATAATTTTTGTAGCAAAGATATCCACTTTAAAATTAGACGAGACTGCGTGATCGATCACTCTGTTACATATTATTACAATAACTGTTTTATTTTCGATCTGTAGTGTCATATAAATACTATTGATCAAAACCTACCGGAAATTCATGAACACAACCATGACTACAGAAAATTGTCATTAGCTATGATAATCCCATTGAAAATTACGAATTTAGTTGTCAAATCATGTTGTTTTTTTAATATTGTCCTCGGCCTTGGTGGCAGTTGAACACGTTCACGGGGACACCACGCAAAGGTCGTAATGATTTTTCATTTTTTAGATGCATTTCATTGGGGTAATCAAGTGCAAAATAACAAAATAATATATGTTTAACTTGTTTCATGAATATCCAATATTCTAGTTGGCATACGTATGGAAAATGTATATATTTTGAATAACATTTCATTTTGTTTCGTTTAAAAATATTTCAATTAAAAAAGTCGATACTATAATCTCATCATTGGAAAACGATGGTTACGACGCTGAGTATCTACCGAATTAATCCATTATGCATTGCTTCTCAGTGAAATAGTCCCTAGCGTCTTTCATTTTAGGTTAACTCTATAGTCTAATTAGGGAAATACTTAGTTATCCTTAAATATCTTAAATATACATCATTATCAAATTAATTACTTGAGTAATGTGTTTACTGTAATTTTAGTTTAGTTTAGCTCTCACAGAGAAAAAAAAGAACCACTAATTTAACAGTGAGTTTTAAAACTTAAATTAAATAGAAAACTCTTAAATTGTTTTGAAATTAAAGCAAATAAAACATAAAACTGATATAAAATGGAAGTAACCATTGAAAATAATTTATTCAGCAATAGTTAATTGTATAGTTATAAGCTTTATTCCACCTGATAATTCATTTTCTAATTTCAGAAATCTATTAAACCTAAAATATGTAATTATTTTGTATTATGAAATGTGTAAAAGATACTATTCATATGAATGGTTTAAACTTTAAAATGTTTAGGGTGGTTAAATAACATCATTAAATATTTTGTTTTTATATTTTGAATTTGGTACACAGATTTGTTAAATAATCTAGCTAGGTTTATAATTTAAACAGTTTAAATATAATTTTAATTATTACAGTCATTACTATTGAGTCTTATAGAATAATATGAAAACCTTATCATGTTGTAGCTTATATTAAAAATGTTCAAAATCAAACTTTAAATTCGATTTATGTATTTAAACATAGGTATTAATAAACAATAAACATAAGTTATAGGTATTCCCAAATTGCCAATCAATGTATAATAATGTATACATAGTGTTATGTTTTGGTCTCCACTGTGCCATATAGTTTTTATCGTACCTATTCGTATTAATTAAAGAAAAAGTTGATCAATGTTTTTTTACTTTTCAGACGATGTGGCTTATTTTTATCTCAATGTTGACAATGATAATAGTTTAATTTATTATTGTATGACATCTATTTCTAAAGAACAAATAATATTTAAAAAATAATACGAGATGTTAAATATCTTCTAGTGAAGTTTGACTTCGAGCATGTTTAATTTTTCATGCTGATATGTAGTGTAGGACGATAAATATTTTTCATTAAGACAAAGTTAAATAATTTTTCAATTAGTTTTATTTACTTAGGCACAAATGGGGTAGAAATAGAAACTGTTTTTAAGTTTCGATATTTTTTTTTTATTTAATACTCACAAATAGCTGCAAATGTATCAAGTATATTATTTTTAATTTTATCACATTCCATTATTAATATTGTTATTTAAAATTCAAAATCAATTTTGTTTGAAAAGATAGTGATTATAATTAAATTATTTACCAACCTAAACTTAGTTAAGAACTTGATAAATGGATTAAAATTTAAATGTAAATATTAAAAAGAAGGAAAGAAAGAAAGATATATATATTTTTTTTAAGTAGAAAATAGTAAATAATATCTTCTAACAATGTGAAAAAAGGTATTTTTTAGTAAACAATGAATATTACGTTGAAACTATATATTTTGTATTAAAAAATTAAAATAATAGGTACATTCTTGATTAGTAGAAGAGAGATATAGATTTTTAGTATAATTAGGATTTCAACTACAGTTGATAGTTATATTTGTTGATATTTTATAAGTTGTTATTATATACTATACTCGATACTATAGTATAGTGATATAAATAGGTATCAGGTATTTAGGTATTTGTATAGTATCTGTTATCACTTTCTCTCATCACAATTATCATTTTCATAATACATTGTGCTTTAGACAAACGAATGAATCAAACTATGAATAACGCTCATTATATGACTCAAAATATCGTAAATACGATATAGTAATAACAAAAAACAAGATATGAAGAAAAAATTGTCACATGTATATTTTCGTAAAACAATTTTGTAACGAATGAATAATAATCAAACACAATTTACACACTTACTTAGTAATAATAATTAATTAATTATAGTAATAATAATAATAATAATAATAATAATAATAATAATAATAGTTTTAATAATATTAATAACCGTCCTTAGGACAAAACGAACAAATTTTGATCGATATATTTATGTATTTATTATATTATGCATAATTCTAAATAGATATGATAGAAGTATATATTATTATTAAATGTATATTACATATTATATTGTATATAAACACACACGTATATTATTTGTAAATTAAACTTCGATCGAATACACACTAATTATAATCGAAAGAAAAATAACATTAAATTCTAAACAGAGTTGGCATCTTGTGTGTGCGAATACGATTACACTTATTGACTTATATTTAATCATATTATTACAATATAAGTAGCGACAAAGTGAATAAAACAATTTTTTTCTAATTACTTATGTTAATATTTTCTTTTAAATAATGAACATAGAACTATTAAAAACTTAAAAATATTACTACATATTATTATAATTTAAATGTTAATTATTTTATTTATGCGTTGATACTTGATAGTAAAAAGATTAATTTAACTCTATATAATCATTATAATAACGCAGTACGTTAAAGTACAAAAAAAAAACCGAAAGTCGGAAAAGAATATTAAACTAATAAATTATAATATGTAATAATAAAGTTTTGATACGAAATTGAAAAAAAAAAAACTGTAGTAGTAATTATAAACTCAGTTGAAAAACTAAATTGTAAGATAAAACCGTGTTACTAAATAGTTAATTAGTAATTGAACAAAATTGTTTTTACCAAACATTTCATAATATCCAAATTTTAATTTACATGATAAAATTTATGAAAAAAAAAAAAAAGTTTACAATATAAAAGAATAATAGTAATTTCTTATGTTTTATAAATTAAATAAAAATTTCTTAGCTAATGATAAATTGATAAAAAAAAATAATAATAATATGTTTTACAGATCTAGCTACTTAAAATATAAAATAAAAATTGAAAAATGTCGTGTGTGTTTTTAATGTAAAAATGTATTTTAATAATATATCAGTATCTTTATTAATATTTTGTTAAGGTATATAATAATTAAATTAAACTATTATATAAATAAATAATTGCTACGGGTAACTCGTTATCGTTATCGATACCGATATTAATTATTATTAATTATGAAATATTTACATCAAATATAATTTTATTTATATCAATAATAATAAAAAGTTTATTCACATTATACTTTTTTTAAAAAAAACGTCATACGCCTTATCTCACAGTAGACTAACGATGTCGCTGGTGTGCGAATCAATGATAACTTTACTTCTATAATTGTTTCCAACTTTATAAATACAAACAACAACAATATTATATTACTTATCCATAATAAATATAATAAATTTAAACACATATAATTTAAAACTCATTTTTTACAAAAATTATAACACTTAACAACTGTCATCCAGCAAAGAACCAGCAGTATTGGTAATTTGATAGATGGTATAGATTACTCACTATGGATGTTATAATATAGATATTATTATAATACAGTTTTATAGAGTTAGATTAAATTTGATTTAATTAAATATTAAAGTGAAGATGTAAGGAATTCGTCTAGTCGCCTTACGCTCAACACATAAAATAGTATTATGCAGGACGTTTCCAAGATTGGTATCACGTTTATAACAGATACTTGTACCAAAAAAAAAAAAAATATTGTGTTGTTATAGTAACAAAACGTGGATATGAAATCTGTTTGAAAAAAAAACTGCATCTATTCGAAATCATAATTGTTGAGTTACACATATTTTTGATAGTTATTAAATTATAGTATAATTAAATTAGTATGAATTTAATGGAATTATTACAATATGTCCTAGCTGGGGTGTAACGCTAAACTCAACAATTTGGTATTGTAAAAGTATGCCACTTATTATATTTAAGTGGTACGATTTCTGTATTAGATTGGGACGTAGGTAATACATATCATCAATATAATCGAACGTCAGAGATATTAAAAGTATTTCATGTGAAAATATTAAAGAAGAAACATAATATAATAATAATTATTTAATTGGTTATTCCAAAGTTCAACCAACTTTATCATACTTATAATAAATTCAGGTGAAAAAAGATTTAAAAATTGAAATATGGGGTATCGTCTTGTTCAAAAGCCAATGGATATCAATTTAGACTAAAATTATTATATTTCATTTAGAAAACTTTATAATGACAAATTCTTAGATGTAATATGAGTACAAATGTTAGAAACGTCCAAGGGAAAAATAAACAGAGGAAAATTCTTTGTTTAATATACATTTAGGAAGTTATAATAAAATATATTCATAACATAATTAATAATAATAATAATAATGGGTAATATTAATTAATTAATAATAATAATAATGATAGTAATAATTAAGACTATAGGACTATGCATTTTATGTATACATTACACAAAATAAGATTATAATACGAATACTCGTTTATAATAATAATATATTTAAACGCAGCTTTCTTGTTGGCTAGACATTAATGGAGTTCGGACTGTAACGATTTCCCGATGATGGTAAGGTGGTAACCGAGACGATACCGCTATGGTTGTTGACATATGTTGTTCAGGCCTATAGCCGTTGTTGCTATAACCTGAACCAAGTGATGTAGCGGGCTGTAATCAATAATAAAAAAATTTTAAATTGGTCAAAAAATAAATTACTCTAAATATTTTTTTCTCATTTTTTATTATATCAATACATTTTATATTATGAGTATAATCTTAATTACGAATATTATATTAAATAGTTTATAAAATTTAAATATTGAACACATGTTTTTAATTTGTATTAAAAAAAGTAATTAATTGAGTTACAAAATAACGTAAGAGTAATGAGTATAAACAATACAAATTATTCAAAAACGTTCTTTAGTTTTAGTTAATTCTAATTTAAATGTATAATATTATGATACTTGCAATATTGTATTCAATATTGAGCATGCATTTGTATCGAATTCTAAATTTAAAATGTAACGAATGTATAATATTTGTAATCAATGAAATTTAATAACATAAAATATTAAAGTGGGTTCGCAACAATGTAATATTTACAAATACTAATAATCAATTAAAATGTACTTTTAATACATTCAGGAAATGTGTGAAGGTTTTCAATTTATTAGATTGAATCGTTTGATTTCATTTCACATAACTGATTACACTGAATAATGGCAAGCAGAATTGATTATCTATTTTATGTAGGTATAGGTAAAATATGTGATAATAGATTTGCTTTAATCACTTCAGGGGTGTTTCAGGATTTAAAGTAATGTATATAACACAAACTTCTCAGCTTATGGGTACTCGAAATGTTTATCTAATTTAAGTTTTACCAAACAATTATTAACGGTTGTACAAATTTGTGATTAACTAAATGGATAGTGGTATAACAGAAAATGGTTTTTCCGATTAGTTTAAATGATAGTATTCACATTTAATATACATGTTTATCATCAAAGCAACCTTTTATGTTATGGGTACATTAAAAAAAAAAAATAAAATTTTTTTAATATATTTTAATTGGAGAATTATTGATTTATGCACATTGTTTATTGTATGCATGGTTTTAATATATGAAAAACAATCAAAACATAAAATTGCATGTTTCATAATGTTTGCTTAGGCAAAACTTCGTGAACAATATGTTAAAAAGAGAAAAAAATAATTATTTAGTTTTTACCATTAAGAAAATACATGTTATAAATACAAATAAATTGTTCGTTAAGGTTTTTTTTTTTATTATTATAAATACAAATCAATGGTAGGTATTAAAATTAATAACATAATATGATACTTCGTAAATAATGTGTAATTTGAAATATAATAAATCTTAACATTTTAGGTACCTAGTCACTAGATGTATAATATAAGAATATGATTGTAGTTTTAATTTATTAATTAATGCTTTTTGATTTTTAAATATATTATATTTAGATGCGTGTTTTTTATATTTATTTAATTTAATAATTATGCAAGTTAATAATGTCATAACAATTAATACATTTATCAACACAGTTTTATATTATAATATAATATTATGTTGGGTTATATTTTATGTATAATATTTACTTTATATCGCATCTACATGCATAGTAATCAAACTTTGTAATCGACAATGAAATAGATATCCATTACATTGAGTCTGATCATAACGATCGACTTTTTTATTTTCATAAAGTGGACATAAGAAGTATCCAATTCGTGAAATACTGAAATGGAAACCGTAAATTTATACTTAGTGTAATTTTTGTTTTTAATTTACACCAGTTATTATACACCGGTAACTTTTCGTGCGATGGTTATCGGAAAATTGTGTTATTTGCACTTAATTGCAGTTTATAACAAAATAATATACTAATATATTGATCAATATTAAGCTATAATATTTGGGAAATAGTGATGGTATGCAGAAATGCAATTAAAATTTGAGAGTATGTGTTAATAATCTATGCTATTAATAGACATTTTCGAGTGTGCTAATACGTTTTGTATCGAAAACGGTTCCCAGGATTTTGTCAGAACTTTAATCAATGGAAATAAGATAAAATTAATTATTAATTATTAATATTAATAACCATGAATCAATTTTTAAGAAAAGTTCTTCAAAAAGTGCATATCATTATATTGTTAAAATGCCTAGAGAATGACCTTCTAAGCTACGAAATATTGGCAATAATAAATATGTAATATTTATATTACAGAAAGGTTTAGTATGTTGTATAGAAATATATAATAATCATACCTATACTATAAAATCAACTGAAAGTCTCAGATTTATTCCGACTGGTGATGGTGTAAAATTAACCATTTGTCGAGGAAGGTTTTAGGCTATAAGTATTATTATTTATTTTTAATCATATTGCATACTAGTCTGTAATGAAGTACCACATTTTATGTCTTCTTTGTCTTTGGAAACCGTTACCAGGTGTATTCAGGTAACCAGGGTAACCGTAACATAACATAACACTTTTAGATTCTGTGTGCCAAGGCAGATAATTTCTCGTTACACTTTTTCAGTAACGCTTTTAGAATCTATGTGCCAAAGCAAATACATAAAATGTCAAAAAAGAAGAAAATAAAAAAAAGGAGTCTTCGCAGTTAGAATAATAACCAAAATATGTCTTAAAATCATCATAACAATATTGCAAACAAAAATCATTCATAAGTCATAACTCATAAACTTCGAGATACATTCAAAGTGCTAAGATTGATTATTTGATTAGATTACATGTAATATTTCCTAGGTAAAAATTCCTAGGAAACTGAATCTCAGTCAAAAGATTTGCACGAGAAACTAAGTGAAATAAATAAAAAAACCTAGAAAATATGAAAAAACAGGAGAACGTAAATAAATATTTAGGGTCAATCCATTACGAGATAGTAGAGAAATAGGAAAGCTGAAGAATCACAAGAACAAATATCAGTGGAAAAAGCTTACCGTAACATTCACACAACGCGAGTTAAATTATACATACTATACAAAATATTATCAATAAAAAAAATATAAATATAATTTTTGAGAAACTGGACCAGAATTAATCGGGCTAAGTTTGATTAGTATTAAATTATTGTGTTATTATAATTACACAATGTTACTTTGAATTTTACGATGGCCATTTCACAAAAAGTTTCCCCGCTAGTAGGTAGGTAAGTACAGACAATACATTTTTTTTTTAAAAATACACTAAACTGAAAATTATTGTTACTACTTCATGGAAATGGATAAAATGGGTGTCCATCACATGAGTATAATTTTAAGATAACATTTTAAAAATGTAACTATATTTTTAACTTTATAATATTGTATTAACCCAATCTAACTTATGAATCAGGAAAGAGATATCACGTTTCACTGAAATAGAGAATCTGTCAATATTTATGTTTTAGTTTATCGTTTACTATTGCAAATAGTACCCACATAGCTTTAAACTTAGATTTTTAAGATATTTTATTATTTTACTGTTATAACGATTTATTGATATAGTATAATTGTTATTAAATGATTTAAATGCAATGCGCAGTGGACTCACGTGTCGCAGTGAGCCGGCGGATGGGCGCGAGCCAATACCGTCGACCGGAAGTGTCGGGTAACCGGATCGTTCATCGTCTGATGATTCGGCAGTGTTCAAGTTTTCATCATCGTCGTCATTCAATCCCATCATCGACTGTTGTTGGACAACACGATATCCAATATTTCCTCTGCTTCCGCCTGGATCATAATATTATATTGTAGTTATTTCGATAATGATATTATAATCGACAAAAATAGTGTTATTTCGAACAAATAATTTCACACAGTAGGTATGTGCAGCGTAACATATTAATTATAGGTAGGCTTGTTGGCAACGATATAATTATACTAATATTTTTGTAATGCATTGTTTCATATTGTATGCCGTTTGTTGGATTGCTAACGGAACTTCATTTTTAAATACACGTTGTGTAGGAAAATCAAATAGTTTCGGATTCACTTGGCGGAAATATATTGTAAAATATACCATGTAGGTATTTAATTTATGCCGTTATCGGTATTTCACCGTTTATAATATACCTATACATAGTTTACCGGTGCCCTTTACAATAACGTTTCGAGTTTTTGACCAGTTTATCAGCGAGTCGTTTAAGCGTGTAAAAAATTCGAAACGTTATTATAAAGGGCACCGGTAGCTATATAATATACAAATATATGTATATATTATATATATATTTTTTTGAATCGGTGGAATTCCGGTAACAACTTATAATAAAACGTCATTATTAATCGGTAAAGCAGTCACTCAACGTGACAAAGGTGAATTCTTATTTTAAAACTTGAAAATCTACGCGGGACTTCATTTGAATTTTTAACGGTGCAACAGCAGTGCACCATTCATATTGAAATATTTAATAATATTCCACTTGTCTTGTTGGGACTCGAAGAGAACGATATTAGTTAATATAATATCAACAAGTAGGTATGATTTATAATTTGATATCTACACGTACTCGTTGCTGGAATGAATCAAAAACGATAAGAAGGTACACTAACATTCGGAGAGCAGTGATTATCATCAGAGACGTGAGTGGTAAATGTCGAAGAAATTGATAACAATGTATTAGCTAATAGTTATTAAAAATATAAATTATTTTAAACACATCTCACAATTCGTTAAAAAAAGCCGTTTTACTCTATTTATAAGAAAACTTCTTAATATTAATTTAAAAGTACTTTATGGTGCATATTTAAATAATATGTTTTTTTTTTTTTACTAATAATCTAACCGATATAACATTGAAACCGCACGATTAAACTTAAAAAATTAATTTTGGTCTACATCTAGCTGATCTTAATTGGTTCTAAATACTTCTTCCTTCAGATCAGTTTTTTTTTTATCAGCATCTTAATTCGTATTTATCGAATGTCTCGTTCGATGGTAACCTAATCGGATGTACACTTTAACACGAACTAACACGACTAACACGTAGTTAAGAATAAGATAAATAAATGGAGATTGACTGTTGAACGCACTTTTTATTTTCGTCGGTGGTATCAGGTCTGGATTTTTGTCTGGGTCCAATGCCGCCGCCACATACTCGTCATCGTCGTCGTCCGCTTTCTGCTTACACACGGCGATGACGGCTGCCCCGCCACCAACACCTCCGCCCATAATGCTGCCGGTTCCGGCCCCGCACAAGTCCTGCCGGCGTTGGTTCCGGTGTCGTCGGGATCGCACACGAAGTGCGCACATCACCGCAGCTGCGGCTACGGCTGACACAATGGTGACGGCCAAAAGGCCGGCGACTACTGGCGTCAGCCGGAAATGGTCGTTGCCACCGGCTCCCACCGCAGACGAACCTGTCAAATCAAAATTAAATAATAATATTTATATGATTTTGTACGGCGCTGAGCTTAGAAAGAAAACTCAAGTGACGTTTGGGGTCGAGTTGAACTATAATCTTTATCATAGTAAATAACCTAACCTAACCTAACCGATGTCGTGAAAGAGGCAATGATGTCGAAATGCGGGGGGGGGAGTTGATGAGTAGATCTTAAAAATATGATTCTTATGATTTGATAGATAAGTAATAAAACGAAGTGAGTACAATTTAAGATTAGTTGCAGTGCATATTTTTATAACACTTTTTTTTTAATTTGAATATTAACTTACAACTTATTCTTATTTGATAACAAGTTTGCCGATTAGTATGAACGAAACATCGAAATACTTGAACAGGCCACCACATAATCATAATTTTATTATTTATTAATTGAAATGGATTAATGGAAAAGAAAGCTATTGCAATATTTTCAGATACTAAACAAAAGCTTTTAATACCAACATTAACGCATAGATGAAAAAAAAAAACAGTCTCATTAAAGGCTTGAAATAACTAGAAAATACGGATTGTCTCTCGAATCAAAATAAACTGTACGAAATGGTTCCCCGTAAAAATTAATTATTATCATATTATAACTATTCGAATTGGCTTCCAAACGTATATAAAAATAAGTAATATTATTATTAACTGATAACTGTGTTCTTCTAACAAAAATGTAAGCTGAATTTTTATCTACTTTAGAACGAATTATATGTTTTTGTGAGTTGTATGGTGGAAAACTGGGTTTAGAATTTTATTCCACCTGGTCGATTTTTTTTATCATTGAAAAACAGATACAATTTGGAACATATCTAAAAAAAAAAAAACAACAAAAAACTAAGTCAAGAAAAACAGCTATAAAGGCAAAGTTAATTGGTGAAAACAATAAATGAATACATCGAACGACGGCTAAACCGTCTGCTTACATTCATAATAACTATTTTTAAACTAATACCGCATTCATTTTATTTGTATTATTATTTGTTTCAACTAACTTCGCCGTATTTAATAATATTGAATTAGACTTTTATCATTATGTACTTAATATATTACTATGAGTATTTGAAAACACGTGTATAGGATATTGCTTATACTTGTATATTAATTGACTGCTCAAACGTGTTAACCATACTAATAGGTATCTAAGTCCGTGTAAAATTGGAAGTGGACTTTGGTGAGTTTTACTATAGTTTAAAAAGTTAATTTTAACATAGTTCTTTATTCAATTGAACATTGTTTAAGACATTCGGTAACAAATTCGATAATATTGGGATCCAAATCATAGGCGTCCGAGAGTTCACAATTATAGCGAACATATATTAATGATTTTTGTTAAAACTGCAGACTTCCGATCTGTATAAATATTCGGTTCCCACAATATCATCAATATCGGTGCTGTTATCACAAATCCAATATAATATTCCTACTATAAATCCGACTATCAAAAATAGGTTAACTGCAAAAGTTTTTGAATTTTGAAATACCTACACGCGTTTGCCCTCGGAGGAAATTACGCGGCAGATCCGGGTGATATTGCTCGAATAATCTAAACATTTTCTTATCGAATGACAAATTTATGCGTTAGTGGATTGCAAATTTAATGTATACAAATCCGTAAATTTGAATAAAACAACGCTTCTAGCGTTCACAAGTAAATTCTACCTTCTAAATAAATTACATTATGGGGACCCCTATTATAGTTAATATAACATAATATTAATTATTATACATTTTGTGCTGACCTATATACGTGTAATACTCGTATGTGCTCACAGGTAATATGAATTTCTGTAGGTGTATACATTTTCCTATTACTCACCTATTATATTATCATTTTTATATTATTACAATGTTTACACTTTAAGCTGAAATCAGTAAATCATGTGAAGCATTAGGTCAGAAAATAATACAATTTTTTTTTATGTACCTAAATATATTTTAATTATTGACTTTTGCAGGTTTTTGACAAACAAAAAACGTAGGTAGCTTGCTGTATAAATTTTATTTTTATTACTTGTGGTCATGAATTTTATGTATTTATAACACACATTTAACTCATCTTTATTTCAAACTTAGTAATGGTATATACCTAAATATTTTTATGTTTTGAAAATTTCTATTTATTAGATTTAATCAAAGTTTGGTTTCTGAAGTTATTACTTATATATTACGTATTTACACTAAACTCTAGCAATATTTATAAATGATTAGTTTTATAAAATGTAATATTGTACGATTATTATTATATACACAATATAGTCACATGTCTGTATGTAAATTATCTAATATATTTTTTGTTTCATTTTTTAAACGTCTAATAAAATGTTATTCTAATATAAAAATATGTATAAACTTTTAGTACAATACTATTGTATACAATTAAACGATAGAAATTAAATAAAACTAATTGGTCGTTGTAGAGCACTTAAAAATTACTTTTTATCAAAACTTATATAATATGTTTTTGCTGAAAAAAAAATAGCTAACCACATTGAAGAAGAATTATAATATTGTGAAAATAAGTTGAATATAAAAAATAAAAGTAATAGGACAGTTTATTAAATAATAAAAAAATTAAGTGGATATTATCATAATGAAATATAATCAAATACTTACAACTTTTACACGGATAATATATTTGTATATATATCAACCTGTTTTAAACTTTATATAATATAAGAATATGTTAAGTTTATCGTTGTCGTTTGGATATGCATTAGCATACTTATAATACAACTTGATTCAAATCTTATTTTATAGTTTTACAGAAAACTATTTTTTTTATAGTAATTGCATGTATTAAGAACTCAAAACTTATAATATAAAAATACATTTCTAGAAAATGTTGAGTGTCGTATAGTTTTTAGTTTAGAATTTTAGATACAAATAATCTTACATAATCATTATGATGTTAATGTAAATTGATGGGTGTATTGAAAAAATCTATACCAGTACATAATAAATAGACACTGGATAGTATATGTGAAGTCTATTAGCATCAATAATCACTATTTCCCTCTCTTAAAATAAGATTTAAGAAATAATTAAAACGGTTTTAACAACATAAAATTATCAATATTTTATACAGAGTTACATATTATTTATCATACATAAATTTACATATTGTTAAGAGTACTGCAACCGTATACGCCACGCAAAAGAGTAAATATTTGACACCTGTGGAAAAGCTTATTTAATTCTTCTTTTGGTAACGAGTACCGAACAAAAGGATAATTTAACAAGACCCCTCGGGATTTACACTTTATATTTCTAATGTCTCTTTACTCTCGAACTGACCACGATAAAGAGTACTGAATGATTGAGGGTGAGATATCTATAACTTAGACCAATTCGTACTCTTTCTTAACTTACCACGATAACAAATACTGGAAGAGAAAGTAAGTTAAACAGTATCTTGCTTTTTATAAAGATGTTTTCGCCACAACTGTCTCAGTGTACATACAAGAGATTAGGTACTATAAAAAAGATATCTAGGTTTACATAATAATAGGGGATTCATTTTGTTAGATTTTTTAAATTGTGTAAATAATGTAAATAACAATTTATCTTATAAATATTATATAGACTTTATCTATTTAAATTTAACTTGATAATATATTGGTATATTGTTTTATAAAAAATGTATATTTTGAGATATCGCCATACACTCAACTCCTTTAATCAAAACAATAGAATTGTTAATATTGAAAAAAAATAAACTTTATTAACTTATGCATGAATAAGTTTATATCTCAGCCGGGCCTATATACATGCAAATGCGTGAACGTAAATTTAATATATTATGCAATATAATACGTTCATCTAGAAAGCGCCGCGTAAAGGAACAAAATTAAAATATCAGTTGCCCCGAAGGAAACGGAAGGGGAAATATTTTTAAGTGATTTTGTTGTACAAAGTATAAGTATTTTACAGGTTTCAATTTTTCATTCATTTTATATAATTAGGTATATATATATATATATTAACTATATATATGTAATATTATATAATATAAATAAATTTGAATTTATTTTAAAATTTAGCAATAGTAAAAAAAAAACAAATTTGAAAGTGTAGGTAATTCAAAGAGTACGTATTTTGTATTAGATCGTGAAAGGAATATTATTTAACCATGGTAAACAGATATGAAAACATGATACACGTAAATGGTTATGTCAATATAATATTATATGTTTACATGACATTATATTTATGTAGTTTTCTGCTCTACAGAGACTCGTAGAACACTGACAGAACTATATAATATTAAAATACTTGTGCTGCAGTTGTGAATTGTCTATATATATATATATATATATATATATACACCACCGAGGTTGAGGCCTCTATGTTGTTTACAAACATAATAATCATTAACGTGGTACAACGACCGTAAAATAACAATATGTTCAACTACAGTGACAACACGCGCATGGTCACTGAACGGAAGGTCGGTTAAAAATTTATGTTATGGTACATGATGATTTACTTTGTTAAAAGTATTAAAAACAAAATCGTGTCAAAACATAGCATTATTGGTCAATTAAACGATTTCGTACAATGTACATCATAATAAGTTACTCAATGGCTCAAATGATACCCAGATCGAAGTTTGATATTGCAGTAAAGATGAAATATATGGAGTTCGAAATAAATAAATAGATAAATGTAAATTAGAATTTTTATTGTAACTGTATTAGCTTATAGTCATGTATTAAGTGCCTATACTTGTATCGCTGATATAACGAATATAGCTATAATTTTAGGTTTGTAATTTAATTTTAAGTTTCAGCACTCACATATTATAATCATTTTATTTTGCCTATACTCCAAACCAGAGAGCACTGATTCGTTAGTCGTCAACACGATATTCATATTTGAATTCGATAAAATTACAGTACAAATCGATCAAAAAATACTTATATAATGCAGCGGAATATCACGATGATATGATAATACAACGGTGCATATTATATCGTTCACGTCATTATACACAGTTGTCGGAAATGACAAAATCGCCGCAGGACGTCGCAATAAGCTGCGGACGGCTGACAGTACAACACAATTATCGTGCGAGTTTCGCGCAGTTGTACTTACCGGAAGTGGTCTGCTTGTCGGCCGAGTTGAGTGTGTAGGCGGTAAACCACGTGCGGTCGCTGGTGCCGCGCGAGTTGTACGCGTACACGGCCAACCGGAGCCCGACGGATGGCGACAGCTGTCGGAGCGTGAAGTCCGGTCGGTCGGCCGTCAGGTTGGCCAACATCGGTGGCCGCGGTCCGTCGGCGGCCACTGCGGGCCCGCCGTATCCGTCGTCCGGGCCGAACGGGCCACCGTCGTCGCGGCCCGCCGAGTCGTACGCTTCCAGGGCGAAGCGTTGAGCGACGCCCCCGTCGAACCCTTGAGTACACCACACGTGCACCGAGAACAGCGTCCGGTCGCCGGAAGTGCAGTTGAACGGCGGGTCAGGTCTCACTGCGATCCGGAAAAAAAAGGAACGTATTAAGATTAATGGCCGCGGTTTAATATTATTCTTATATGTATAAAATAATGATTTCTGACGGTCCTAAACAACCCTGTTTTCGTCCGCGCGACGAGCCTCACGCAGTAATTAGCCGGCCGACTGGAAAAATAAATATACTAGCAATTTATTGTAAACGAGCAGCTCTGTTGCAAAGGGTTTTAGCTGCAAAATACGAATATCTCTCGGGTTGGCAGTACCCGAATGCGTACGAATTACCTTTTTGGGAACACGATCGCGTATATTTGAGTCCGACTACAAAAGAACCCCTCGAATACCACTCGATTGCATACTAAATAGGCTTCGACGTTGTCGAATTCTTAATTATAAAATTTTCAAACAACGTTTCAGAGGAATAATGGATTTTTGTTTTGTTATTTAATAATTTGTTCCATAACGTATTCAAAATAATCAAATATGGTCATGTGTTGTATATAAAATAAGTGCCTATAAATATGATTAGCTGAACTCGGAACATTAATAATAATTTAAAATAAATATACCTAATACTTTTGTTAATTTTTATATTTATTATGTTTTAAGTTTGAATACAGAATTCGATTAGTCTGATCTAACTAAACAAAATTAAACTAAATATATATTAATACATGGAGTCCTACCGAAACGTCTGGAAAAATAGAAAAAATAACCAATAGGTTGAAAATCAGCCAGATTCACTTTACACGTGGTTACTTAATGTTCAACGATGAGCCGTCAACATGTTATTCTTAGTGTAGAGTGATAATAACAGTCAAATAGATCTTTACAAATCGCCTGTCATATAAAAAGCAAAACAAAATTGCAGCATTCACTCAAACCTAAATGAAGCCATCGGCCTAGATAATGGGTTTAACAACCCATCATTCTTCTTAATCAACGATAGCAGATTGGTTAAACAAATAAACAATTAATTTAATAGTCACAGTTGCAAATCTATACCATAGTAAATATTATACTATAATACTATATTATATGTACATAAAAATTTAATTTATTGTATTAGATTTAAATAAAAAAATATTTAATTAGTTACGATATCTAAGTCATAAACGGTTAATATAAATAGTAAAAAATAAAAGATTCAAAGTATGTTTAATTTTTATAGAAATCTACTTTTTGAAATAAAAAACATTTTAATCATTATTCAAATTTAAATCCCCATGAATACGATCTCTAAATGTATTGCAAAGTGAGCATAATGAAATCGGCTGTATTAAATTGCATAATATTATGTTGAGTTTGTTAGTTAGCTATAAACAGTTCTAAAATTCGTTCATTTTAGCAATATCGCACAAAAAATTAAATGAATTTAATGTAGCTACATATCTGTGTTATGGAAAAGGTTCATTTAGATACCGTATGAATTTGTATTCTATACTATCCGGTGTAGCCTTGGATAAATTATTATGGCAACATTATAATTTAAATACAGCTTTTGGTTAAAAATTCGTCATATTGGAAATTTCAATTCAACAAATTTGAATAATAATCGAAAAAAAAAACAGTCAATGACTTAATATTGTTACATATTATATTTTTTTGTTATTGATAGAAATAAAATAAAATATCTATCAATATCACGAAATAGTTATTCTGCACAAAAGGATTATTTTATAAGTAGGCATGAAATTTTCTTATCTCAATCTATTAAAAATTTAAGTTCTAAACTTTGTCAAAACATAGTAAAAAGGTTAATTACCTATACACATATTATAATTTATTATACTAAATTGTTATTGTTTATAAAATATTTAATGTAGTATAATATATTTTTATAACTTAACTTCCAAAATATATATATTTTTTAAATTTATTATTTTTCACATTGCTATAAATTTGACACACTGTATAGATAGTGCACTGGCTCAAATTGGTCGCCAGACGTAATATAATAATTATAATATACTTGTGTTTTAATTATGTATGCTGAAATAAATTGGAAATAATTAT
>VUJU01001251.1:0-63128 GCA_009835225.1 Aphis craccivora | reverse complement strand
TAAGCCGTGACCGTGACACCGTGTATCAAATGTTTTTATTGTTATCAGTTTGTATTGCTATCAGTTATCACCCAATGGGCAGATAGCTAATTGATAATATTAAATATTTTATTTATTCTATACAATTTCAGATATTATACTCTGTACCAAAATAACTATAGTCCATAATAGTTATACATTTAGTATTTACGTTAGATACATTTTTATTCTGTTTACTAAACCAATCTATAGTAGGTATTGTTGTTTTAGCTACCTATCCTTTTAGATTTTTAATTAAGTGCCCATAACTAATTTGATCATTTTAAGTATTTTTGTTATAGTACTTATGCTATTCTTTTTAGTTTTATGTATATTACCAACAAATTTAATAAAATATGTCTGTTGTGTCGTTTATGTCCAATTGTTAATTTTGCCTGCCGTATTTCTACGGCAGTCATGCAGTAAGTCTCTGTTATTTTTGAAAACATTTATCTACTATCTCATTTAGAAATAAACAATTTTCAGGCTTCAACATGAAAGATTACATGAATTATATTAGACCTTTTGTGCACTATCAAAATAATAGTAAGTTATAACATTCAGCCTTTAATATTTTTTTAACTTTTTTTTTATTTTTCAGCCAAATACAAGTCTTTTAATTTTAGTTTGTTATCATATAATGTACTGGCTCAAGAATTACTAGAAAAAAACGCATTTTTATATGATTGGTCAGATGTGCGTGTGTTGGAATGGAACTACCGAAGACAACTTTTGTTAAACGAAATTAAACGATTTAATGCAGATGTAAGTATTATTTTATAGTTAAAGGACATAGTTTTAAATTTTTGTCATAAATTATTATGTTATACTTATAAATATCTAATAATATTACATGGCACACTTGTATTGAAATTTACAATGCACTAGTAATTTTTATCCATAAATATGTTTATCTAGTAAATCACCCATTTAAGGGTAAGAATATTATTTTAGATCCAGTGTAGGCTTCTATTGAGATTTAAATCTTAAACAACAAGTTTAAATATTTTAAAATTTTATCTTGCATCTAAATTTAAGTATAAAAATCAGATTAAAAGTGGCCCTAAAATAGTATATTTACGTTTAAATTTGATAATATTTAATAGATTAATTCACTTTAATGTTTAATTATCACATTCAAATTTTCATTTTGTGTTAATCCGTTGATGAGATATAGTTTCTCAAAGTTGTGTAGTTTTGGGAAATGTTTATTGAGTGTAAATGTGATATAAATCGTCAGTAGATAATTAGTAATAATTAATATTAGTCCAATTATATAATTATATGACAATTAATAATAAGGTATATGAGGCAGGTAGTAACAGGTACAAATACCATACAAATATTATCACCACTCTCCGCTACACCATGGGGTCGACAATATCTAATTCATTAGGTACTATTATAGCTACTATATTTTACAAATAAAAATCCCAGATATGACATTGCTAATTAGTAGGTATTGAAGCATTAACACCTAAAAACCTTCTAAAACCAACCAGCTTTGAGCAACTATAACTCGCCAACGGATCAACGAAAGTTAAAAATTTTAACATGAAAATTCATGAAAAAAATGGCTTTATTAATTTATGAAATTATTAATATAAGTTGCCATTTTAAAATTAAAAGTTGATAGTTTTTTAACTGTTAAATATAAGAGTGAAAAAAATTAAAATTTTATATAGTATAAAATCATGTATCTAGAAATTTGAAAAAAAAAATGGAAAAAAATATCTATACTTTTTGAAATAATGAGTGTTCTTTGATAAAAAAATTACCCTGTATAATAAATATCTCATATATTTATTTTACAACAACAATATTTATTTATCTACATTTATGTATTTACAGATGATTAATAAAATAAAATGTATACTTAGTCTAATAAAACTAATTGTTGAATAATCATAACTATTCTTAATCTATATCATACATTTTTTTTCCAGATAATTTGTTTTCAAGAAGTTCAGGAATCTCATTTGAGTTGGTTCTTTAAGAAATTATCAGATTTAGGTAAATCATTTAATACAATAAATTTAGAAACAATTACATTTAATATAAATGCAATTATAGCAGTATATAAAATTTCATTATTTCTATTTAGGATATAATGGTGTCTATAAAAAACGTACGAATGCTCATTCTGATGGATGTGCAATATACTACAAAAATGACAAATTTACATTAAAAGAAAAGGTCACTGTAGAATACAACCAACCTGGAGTGAATGTATTAGATCGAGACAATGTTGGTATTGTGTTGAGATTGTCACCCCGTCAATATGATGAAGAAAATATAATTGTTTCAACTACACATATTTTGTACAACAAAAAAAGACATGATATTAAGTTGGCACAAGTTCATTTATTACTTGCTGAAATTGAGCGTGTTTCTTATAAAGGGTACATAACGTCAAATAAATTCTCACTGTTTATTTGTATTCTGATAAATGATAATCATTACATTTTTTTAATTACTTTTATAGAGTTGGTGATCGTAATATTCCTGAATACTATCCAATAATATTGACTGGGGATTTTAACTTGGAACCCAATACTGCTGTGTATGATTTTTTAATCAATGGTGCTTTGTATTATAGTAATTTACAAAAACCAACCCTTTGGTCTCAAAATAATCAAAGTGGAAGAAGTGACATGGGGAATGAACTTATTCCAAAGAGTTTAGGCATCACTGAATACAGTCAGCATTCAGATATTTTAGAATTAAGAAAAAATAATAATAATAAGCGACAAATTAACGACGGTCTTTATTCAAAGGTAACTTAAATATATTATTTAAAAATAAATTAATAATTTTTGCACTACAACTAAAAATGAATTATTATATTATTAATATTTTTTCGGTTAATATCAGCTGTATCATAGTGAAAGAAAAAATGAACAATTATTATCATCATCTTTGCCGGAATTCAAGTAATCAAATTTAATTTTTAATACTTCAATAATTTCAAATTTGTAATTTTATTTAATTTTAATAAAAAATATTTTTTTAGATCTGGTACTGGAAATGTGTATCATAACCTTAAGTTTTCTTCTGTGTACAATAACAATAAAAGCTGTTCTACATATCATGACCGATGGACAATTGTAGATTACATATTTTACACGTAAGATAGTATTACATTTATGGCATACATTAGGTATCCTTAAATTTAATATTACTTATACATTTAAAATAATTATTTTAATTTATTAATGTTTTAGCAATAACAATTTAAAACTGAGAACATTAATGAAGCTTCCAAATGTTGCTGAATGCCAGCCAATATTAGCTATGCCAAACAAAGTATCTCCGTCTGATCATCTACCGTTGTTTGCTAAATTTAGCTATCAAATAAAATAATATTTATAATAATAGATCCTCAGTGTGTGATATTGTTTTTAAATTTTAAAATATATATGATCTTTAAATTGATTCCATATCTATTCATTAAAAAAATAATTTCTACATGTATGATATTCAGTTCAATAACATTCTTTATTTGAGGATTAACAACTAAAATCATACATATTATATCTCTCAATTACCAAATATCCCTATGGCAAGGTGATGTTTGGGGATGCACAGAAAAACCGATTTTGGTCGGCCCGCAACCAGTTCTCTCGCTGGATAGAGTATAGAAAGAAATTTAAAATATATATTTTATGAAAAATAAACTTGAATAACAATTGTTTATAATTGTTATTTACATAATTAAAAAGAACATCTTACCTGCATGGTTGCATGTGTTATCTCTGTCTTACCAATGTATAACCTAGTAAGTTTGCTTTTTAGTAGAATTCATTTTAAGCTGTTAGCTTTAATGTTAAAATCAATTTACTTTTTATAAATTTTAAAGATAAGATTAATTAGAATAATCATTAAGATATCTCATTGGCTGCTTTTGATATTTCCATTTTAAAGTGAGATAACTATGATACATATTACACTTTTAAAATGTATAGTATTAATAAAATCCCATAAGATGTGCTAGACAATATCCTAACCTTTTTAGTTCTATGTAACCTAAATTGCTCTCATATTAAAATTAACAAGTATATTGTTAACTTGTAAATTATTAGTAAGATTGAGACAACTAATGCCGGTATGAAAAAACTATCAATAAACAAAATATTATTCAACGAAGCTCAATAGATAGGCGCAAAATTACTGGATTTCTAAGGGTTCACTGATTTTTTAAATAATTATATGTTTTTAAGAAAAAAAATTTTTGATAAACAAATATAATTTTTAAAAAGGTAGATAATGCTCTGCTGTATGCAGTAAGTATTGAGTGGACCACAGACATAGAGTAGGTCACTATAATGGATGTGTTAAAATTGAATGCAATGATGGGTATCATTGTATATAAAATACGATTCTGAACGGAGATGATTTGTCAGACTAAGATATATGTTTTCCACTATATAGGTGATGACTGATGAAAAAGGTGGTTTATGTTTTAATGACCTGAACACCCCAAACAACTGGTGAATTTTTCAAGTTTCTACAACTAGTAATTTTGAACTATAAAAAAAATTTTAAATTATTTGATAATAAATCATTATTGTACACGTGAATTTTTAATTTCGTAAACATTTAAACTAGATAAAAAAATATTAATTGACAAACTATTTTTTTGTTTATTAACTATTTTTATAATTATTGTAAATCAAACTTATGGAAAACCTTGTATTAAATTTTCAATTCTTAAATACTTATACCTACTTACATACAACATTTTTACAATATCAGGTCTTCAATCGCTAATAACAAAAAATGTGACCATATATTATTTATAATTTTTGTATCACTATAAGACTAATGAGGAACTTTGTGTTCAATTTCCAAGTATTTTGACTTGGACAAAAAAACAACAACAAATATTTCGAATGCACAAAATAGCTTTAAACTAGGTAAGTGAACTCTTATGAAAATTAAATTATATAAAGAAAACGCCATCTACAAAACTGGTGAAATTTTTAAGTAGGTATCTATAACTTATTATTTTTGAATAATTAGTAGGTAATAACAAATGTTTAAAATTGTTACCAGGGTTGGGTAGTATCAAAGATACATGAATTAACTATTAAAGATACAATTGTATCTTGTATCGTGATACATAATTTTCAAATATCATGTACTCAATGTATCATGAATCATGATACATTTTTTAGAAATAGTTATCATGTATCTTTTTTCGTCAAAAGTACAAGATACTATTTCTATACCTAAATATTTGTACTGAATAGGTAGTACCAAGAAATTTTAATTCGATTAGCAGAACCATGGCTTAAATATATTTAATATTTAAGCCATGAGCAGAACCTTCAAAACTTAAATAAATGAAACAATAGAAATAATTTTTATTATGTGTGTATTATTAATGTTGTTTTGTAAATAATTTCGTCGCGGATTGTATTTATACAAATAATAATTCTCCAGATGCAATCGAACCGAAACGAACGATAAAAATTTTCTTTACAAATTGAAAAACCTAAAATTAAATTAAGATGACTGTATGACTATAATGTGTATTGACTTATTAGTTACCTATTGTATTATCTATTTAATTTATAATATAACTATAATACTCTTGTCTATAGAGTATAAAGTATGGACAGTATAGACGTATAGGTAGTATGTATTCATTGTACCTATTGTGTAATTTACGTTTAATAGGTAATTAATATTAAAATTAATTTGGAAATACAAGAAAATCGTTTATTAGGAACACGGATAATTGATATAATCGCGTTATTGAACGAAATTTCTCTGGACGAACCGGCAACCGGCTGTATATTAGAACATTGAAAATAAATAGGATTATTGAAACATCACATGGATTAAGTATTTGAAACAATTAGGCGAAAGTACACCGGTTATCCGACGATATCCAATGTACTTTAATCTTATCTTTGATATCGTTACGTTAATTTTTACTGTACTTTATCGTAACTCGTAAGTACAGTAACTAATAAGTAATAACTATAGGTACATATAAAAATGCTCTTCTTGTACGTATCGTTTGTAATTCAGCTTTGGTGTAGGTACGTAAAGGTACGAAAATTTGGTCATGGAGTTACAAGACGAAACAAATTAACTTTGATAGGCACAACGCACATAACATTAAAATATACCTAATGAAATATATACACGTACATAGACAGATATATTTTTCGCGTATTTTTCATTTTTTTTCATAGTAGATACAAATCACACCAATCGCTAATTAGAAATAATCAGTTAATTGACATATTTCACCTTGGTCCCGAACTTCCGAAATGTTTCTACTGAATAGAAGTATCATGTATCAGATGTATCTTATATAGTTATATCTTGTATCTTTTCTAAATTCACAATGTATCTTGTACCTTGTATCTAGATAGGTACATTAAATGCATGTATATCATGATACTTGATACATTTTAGTATCTTGCCCCACCATGACCGTTACCATAACATGGTATAATATATACCTACCTACTTTATACTAATATATTTTTATTTACTGCAATTAGTTAATTAGCATTAAATAAATGTATAGGTATTAACAGTGGTGTAGCCAAGGTGGGAGACTAAAGGAACTATAGCCTCCCCCATTGGCTGTATTTAAGATTCTGAACGAAGTGATTTTATTACTGATGTATTGATTTTACAATGTTGTGTGTTTGTGTAATGCAAAACTAGTCGAAGTAATGCTCCAATTTCAAACTTTGGGGGTGGTTTCCAATAGCAAAATGAATCTAGTTGGTGTGTTTGGGGAGGTCATTTTTAGAATTTCCCAATAGTTTTCAATGGCGCCGGGAAAAACCAAAACAAAAATTAAAGAAAAACGGGAATTTTTACGCAAAACCAGTTTTCGACCAAATCGATTTTTTTATATGGTTGTAATTCAACTAATCATTGTAAATACTTGAAATTTTCACCAAATGTTTATGTCAGTGTTATCTATATACAGTTAAATTTTCAAAAATTGTTAACTTTTTTGAGTTATTTATAGACCACTGAAATTTTTGATTTTTTTGAAGTGTCGATAAAAAAAAATTGGACGACCAAAAAGTTTTAAAAATTTAATACAAGATTCCTTATGAATTGTTCTTATTGTAGCTAAAAAAAAAATTAAAATCGTTAATAACGATAAGTGCGTTTGAATTTTAAATTTTTACGAAATAGCGTAACGATAATGATTTATCCTCAAACGATTTTAAATAATTATTATTATTCAAAGAGTATAAGTTGTAGATACTTGAAAATTTTACCAGTTATTAAGATTGGCGTTTTATTTACATGATTTAATTTTCAAAATATTTTGATTTTTTTGGGCTATTTATAAATTTAATGCAATGTTCCTCATAAGTTTTCTCATAGTGATTAAAAAATTATAAGAATATATAGGTACAATTTTTTTGATTAGCATTTGAAGTTCAAATATTGACAACAGTTTGTCAAATTCCTGAATATTTGCAAATTATTTTGTAGGTATAAATGTATAATTCATAAAATTTTTTGTATAAGTAGCTAAGAGTTGAAAATTTAATACAAGAGTTTTCATAAGTTTAGCTTACAATAATTATAAAAGAACTTAAATTTTGGTGTATTCAGGCCATTAAAACATAAACCACCTTTTTCCACCAACCACTGGAAATTACATCCTAGGCTGACAAATCATCTTCGTTCAGAATCGTTTTTTTTTTTTTTGAAATATTTAAATTTAAATATGGAAATTGTCTTACAAATTTGACTAATAAATTTCTTGTTATTAGTTTTATAATATAATATTTGAATTAAAATAAAAGTATTATTAAAAGTGTTTATTAATTTTTTTGTTGTTTTTGATTTTCAATAATTAAGTGTTAAGCCCTACCTATGAAAAAATCCTGGCAACGCCTCTGGGTATTGATTTGATTTTACAAAATGTTTTTAGATATTATTAAATTCAATAAAAAAATTAACTATTGTATATATTTTGTATGAAATTATGAAATTGTTAGATTTATTTGAACGCAATTTGGCGGCCACGCGTAGATTTTATTCCATGACTACACATCGTTGATTCTTAGGTGGTGGTAATCACACCAAAATATCGCCGACTTATCGTCTGTCTCTTTTTTTGCTGTTGTGTCGCCCAAACTAAAGGCTCAGTACTTTTTTTGAATTAAAAAAGATTCCTAAGCTTTTCTATATCTCTTTTTTAACTTATATTTTTAAGTAGTATAGTTCATTTTGTTGTTCGTTCTGTTAACAAAGTAAGTAAAACGTATTTACATTTTACGTGTTTATTCGTCTAAATTGATTGTTTAGCTGTACAAATCAACTCACGAGGTTTTTTAGGTTAAATTCTGTTAACAGGATGTCATCAATACTGGCATACTGCTGACTGCAGTTCACGACTGAATAATTGTTCAAACGAAATTCGAATTTTACTCTGTGTAATTTTGATTCCTTTGTGTTTTGTAGTTCTATTTTGAATAATGGCTGACATCGAAGATACTCACTTTGATACCGGAGACTCTGGTGCTTCGACTACATACCCCATGCAATGTTCAGCTTTACGAAAGAATGGATTCGTTATGTTAAAAGTAATGTTTAACACATACGCTCATACTGCGTATTATTTACTATTTTCGTACTTACTAGTTGAACAATCTATTCCTAAAATTATTATTAAAAGCTCTTTATTTATTAATTTAAATTCAAATTTCAGAAATAAATCCGTATATTAACAAAATTGATTTTTACCTCATGTAACATTTACATAAATACTTTCACTTAATTTTATTATTTTATTATTTTTTTGTATCATCAATAAATATTTATTTTACGTGTTATATGTAAGTAATTATTTACTCATTACAATTCTTCGAAACATGTTTTCTCTTAATACAATGTAATTATTGGACTATTTTAAAGCTTATACATATATTATTTTTATTTATGTATTATACTAATTAAGCATGTATTTTTATGATTTAAATAGGCTCGCCCGTGCAAAATTGTGGATATGTCCACATCTAAGACTGGTAAGCATGGTCACGCTAAAGTCCATTTAGTTGGCCTAGATATATTTTCTGGTAAGAAATATGAAGATATTTGCCCGTCAACTCACAACATGGATGTTCCATTTGTTAAACGTGAAGATTATCAGGTAAATAGTTTAAGAATGATAAATGTTTTTCATAAAAATGTCAGACTTTCTGTATACATGTTAATGATTGGTACCTATAATCTATACCCTGTTCGTCGAGAGACCGGACCTGCGTGGCGAATAAATATTTGTTGTTTCTTCCATTTATGTCACTTGTTGGCTATGTCCTGTATACTTCTCACCTGTTGCGGAGAGAGAATTTTTAAAGAAGCGCTTATCAATTAGATGTATGCAGCGGTCCTCGGTGAACAGAGTACCAGAGTATAAGATACAATAAGTGAATTTAAAAAATGTATGTACCACTAGTTAACATCTTATTAAAATATTTTAAGATATTTTTTTATTATGCTAAAATATGTACGTTTTTATAACATGGTATAAATAAATAATAATTGCTTACTCAGCTACATGGTCACAAAACAATTCCTTTTAATTAAGATTTTATATCAAAAATTGATATATTTTTACATTGGTTAATGTTTATTTTAAAAATATACTTATATTTTTTAATAAACATAAAATTCAAATTATGTTTTTTTTTTTAAATATATATATTATTTTTTTTTAATTAGTTGACTGACATATCAGATGATGGCTATTTATGTTTGATGTCTGACAATGGTGATTTGCGTGAAGACTTGAAGATTCCTGAAGCTGAAATTGGTCAACAATTAAAAAATGAATATGATGCTGGAAAAGAACTTTTGGTGAGTAGACATGTTTAAATTAATTGTATTCTATTTAGTATTTACAAGAATAATTTGATAAGTTTAATTATTTGTCATTTTCCAAGTACACATTACAAAATCTTTAATAACCATGTTTATTCTATGATTACAGTGTACTGTATTGAAATCCTGTGGCGAAGAATGTGTGATTGCCATTAAGACAAACACTGCTTTGGACAAATAATGCTCACAAATGACCAAAACGTCATACGAGCAGAACATTTCTTTTAATATATTTTTTTTTCTTAGTGGCTAAACAATTTTCAAATTCTCTTTTAATTAATTAAACCCTAGGAAAATGATAATTACTTGTAAACTGTTTTAATAATGTAATTAAACAATCTATCAGTCTTCAGATTATTTACACTATGATTACAAAGATTATGGTAATATATTAAGGGAAAATAAACATTGTTTTTACTTTTTAAAAAGTTGTTAAAGTATGAACTATGGGTTGAACCAGATTTTGAAATATAAACAACCAAGTCACTAATGTTAATTTATTGAATTGTACATTTCATCATTTTATTTTTCCTATTTCCTTCCTCATTCAATAATTAATACAATTTAAAAATTTTGTTAAAGTTAATAACCATTTTTTACTTGCCAACTAATTATTTATAAGTACTAAGTATTTAATAAGTAATAAGTCAACTTATTAAATATTAATTCAAGTAAATTTTATAAATGGAAGTTCAATAAATTAAAAAAATATATTTCATTACTATTTTATTTGGTATTTAACAAACATAATTTTATTATCTATGAAACATTTAATTATGTACAAATGCAATAGAAATACATTATTTATTTTATTAATAAAGCTGCATTATGTTTATAGAAAAAAATGTTATGATAATTTAGTTAATTGAAATAAGATATTTTAAATCCAATATGGTACACTAATAAAAAAATCTTTTGAGGTGTTAATTTAACAGTATTCACAATATTAGTTTTTGATTACTGATAAAATGTAGATTATTTTATACAATTTTTATACTTTTTATGAGATTTAAGACTTCGATTTGAAGATAATATATTATTATATAATATAGCAGGGATGGCAAACCCATAGAACGCGCAGATTTTTACTATAATATATTATATAATATTTACTATATTGAATATAACATTTAATATTATAATGTTTTTCATTTCATGGCATGCTCTAAAAAAAAAAAGGTAAATTTTTGGCATATAGTGTTTAAAAGGTTTGCCACCTCTGTAATATAGCTATGAAGTATAAGAAAAAGTTGATTAAATATGATAGGTACATTCAGTTAGATAAGAATAAATTCATAAAATATATTATAATTAATATAGAGTACTTAATATGTATAACAAAATTTGTAAATATAATATGTATCGTGTAATTAAATATCTGATTTTCTTTTTGCTGAAAAGTTATTGAAAAATAATTCAATATTTTATTAGAAAAGAATTGCATTTATATAAATAAATTAATGATTGCTAATATGATTAAACAGTTATAAATTATAGCTACCTTTTATAATTTGTACAATATCTCTAACTTTTAATTTTACCCTTTTAAACTATTTTCATTATAGGAAATAATACTTAAATACTTGTTACTAGACTATTAATTGTTTGTCAAGTAATTATTAAAAATTTTCTTGTATCATCACTTAAATTTTTTATTATAAAATAATTATAAAGAGAATTGTTTGACTTCTGTTGTATATTTTTCATTAGACATACTATAGTTGATCTGTTAATTTACACATACATTTACTCGAGTATTAAATTTTGAAATGTCCTGCCCCAACATAATTATAATATGATCAGCTATTATATTTTTAAACGGCTAAAAAGTAATATAATACAAAAAAAAAAATTAATTTGTGAATTTTATTACAATTTACATATTTTGCCAACACATGTAGTTGTAGTAGGTGGCCAATATTAATTTTGACCACGAATTAGATACATATTACTTACAACATAATTTAAAGGTATTAATTGTTAACGATTTACTTAATATGGATACAAAATGTTTAAAAAAAAGCGTAATAAATATATTAGGTAGTAATTTACTATTGTAACGTGTTAAATTTAAAAACAATTTGATATTTTAATACAATTATACATAAATACTTGAAATTGCACTTATGGAGTTATTTTGAGTGGGCGTACCAACGAATTTGGATGCACGATACTAGTTAGAATATTGCGCCGGGCAGTGGGAAGATTTGGTCGTGGGAACACACATGCATTTGTTTTCACTGCTTACTGCTTAGTCAGTCGCCATGCGTCTAATGTCTAATATTAACGACCGCCTACGACTTTAATCTGCTAATATTATAATACGTGGTCCGCGTCCTACTGATTGGTGATGACTAGTCTAATGGCATATTATTATTTGAATATAATTTATTTTCATGTACATAGTATATACAATATACATAGGTATAAATTATTATAAAACTTTTACATTTTAGTGTTAAAACATATTCGTATTTGTGGCAAATACACATTTAATCAATAAAACACTGTCTTTACATTCACATACAATATTAATATTACAATAATACATAAAAATTAAGAATATAATATTCGGGGTTGTGATGTAGACAATATGCAGTAGGTAGTTATCAATTGAATTATATAATATGAAAAGAAAAAAAATTGCTTTTTATAAATATACAGACTAATTCAATTGACGAAAAAAAAACAAGCAATAGTATCTAACCTACCAATTAAAAAACGAACGTAATTATTACGATTGATTTTTACTTTATCCTATTATTTATTATATTTACGGAATAGTAAGTTTAGCATATCAAAATTGGACTTTAAACAGACTACATGGCATTCGGTAATAATCCGCAAAAATTTGTGGGGGAAAATAACAAGTAGGTACCTAGGTTATAGGTTAGTATAATATAATAATTATCGTTTAATCATTCCATTTTAAATAAATCAAACTATAGCACAAAAAAAAAATTCTTTACTCAAAACTGCAGTATTATTCTTTCAAGTCTCAACCACTGCACTACTTATTAATTACCTACTCGGTGTCTAGCGGTATTTATTATGTTTAAAACTAGGTACCTACATCCCACAATTAGGTTTACTAATAATTATGATTATTATTAAAGAATAGTTTATAGCAATTTATTAATTTTTAAGATTTATTTGAGCTACATAAATGTATTATTTTACTTTCTGTAAGTCATGAGGGTTAACAATTTTTTTTTTTTTACTCAGGTACTTGTATAGCAGTCAGTGAGTGACTAGTCATCATTACAAAAATAGGATTTAAGAATTTGGTAAAAGTGTAACTATAATATGAATTCAGTGTGAATTATTGTATTCAGGCCACAGCATATTTTATCATTCATACATACATTAAAAACTAGTGATTTTTATGATTTATTTTATGTATATACTTAATAGAAAATAAAATTAACCAACTAACAATAATGACATTAACAACCAGGAGATTGTAAATAATTACATTTAATTATACATTGAGTAAAATGGGACACAGTTAATAAAATACTTATAGATTTAAAAATACTTGAAAGATTAATGTATTAATTTTAACTAAGGTACATCAGCTGTGAACAATGGTGATATTAGACAGATTAATAATATAGTTTATTAATTATCATTAAACATGACGAACAATTTTTTTTATTTTCTTTAATCAAAGTTAGTTAATTAATTGTTAACACAGGAGCAGGAAAAATAATGAAACATAATATTCCTATATTGTTCTAGTAAATTTGTTTTTTCCATCTATTAAACTGTAATACATTATGTTGCTTACAAAATTATTTCATATTTGTGAATACAAACATATAAATATAAAGGTGACATATTTTTGAAATAAAAAAATTAAATATATTAAACAATAGAAAAAAAAAAAAAATAAAGTGTTAAAAGTAACATTTTTAAGCGTCTTTACCATTTTCGACTGGCTGTTCAGTTTCCATTGGTTCTGGTTCTTTTTTCTCTTCTTCCTTAGGTGGCGGAGGTTCCACTTTAGGTGCTGGCTTTGGTTTATATAAAACTTTGCCTATATTCTCTTCTATACTATGTTTCTCTCTAACAAATTCATCTAACTTGATCGGAATGTCTTTATATAAGGGAGATGCAGTTACTTTGGCTGTCTTTTCATCCAACCAACTCTTGGCATTATTAAGTGTTTCAGACAACTTTTCAACTTCAACACTGTCTAAATGGTTGAACTGCTCACTTCCTTTATGAAATGCATCAATATCTCTTTCAGCTTTTGAAATTAATTGGATAGCTTGATCTCTAACAGATGGGAAAGTTGTGTACTCTACTTTACGTCTCTTGATAGGTTCACCAACCATTTTTAACATATCCAATTTCTCTGTATAAATATTTTTAATACATTCTTCACCTTCTTCGTACAGCCAAGATTCCATGTCTTCCAATTGTTTAACAATTTTTTGTTTATCAGCATCTACTATATAGGAAGCTAAATCTTCTTCACTAGAAACTCTACTTCTCATGTCATAAATGTATTCTTCAAGACTGTTACGAACATCAATTCTTTCTTTTTCCTGGCGATCAGATGCAACCATTTTACCTTCTTGCTCAATATAATTATTTAAATCCATAGTCGAATAACCATGAGTCAAAGATTCAATACGTAAATCAATGGTTTTTGTAACAGACTTTTTCTTTTCTTCTTTTTTCTCTTCAGGTTCAGTTGGCTGAGGTTCAGTTTCATTTGATTCCATAGGTTCAGAAGGTGGAACTTCTTCTACTAATTCAGATTTCTCTAAAAGTGTAGCACTACTAATGCTGAATATACCATGTAAATTAATTCTGGCCTTAACTTTGACTTTTTGACTTGCTCCGTCAGCTGTAGGTTTGATATCACGAACAGTGAATTGACCAATATAACTATCTGCATAAGGAATAGGGCCAGAGTAATGAGCTTTAACAGTAAATGGAGCTAATCTGTAGAAAGATAACATTTTTGAAAACGGAACAGCATGATTTTTAGGGAAAACTTCAGCACGACCATCATCTGAGTTGTCAGCTGGATCCCATAGGAGTTCAATAGGAAAACTTTGAATATCAGTAACACTGAAATCTCTTACTCGCACAGCCGGTGATAGCATTGCACATTGTAAAGCACATCCTCGAGCCACGGCCTCATCTTGATTCAAAGTGGTGCTAGGTGTTTTGCCAAAGATTTTTTCTATTAAGTTCTTAATGTATGGAATACGACTGGAGCCGCCAACAATCTCTACAGAATAAATGTCATCTTTGCTTAGCTTAGAATCCTTAAGGCACTGTTCTAATGTGACTTCAACTCTATTGAATAAATACATGGCTAATTCTTCAAATTCTGATCTTTTAATGTCAGCATGCACATCTTTATCATCCATGAAACACTCAATGTTCATTGGCAACTTAGTGGAATTAGCGGACATTTGTTTCTTAATCTTTTCAACTTCTGTTAACAATCTCAAAAACGCCCTGGCATTAGTTCTTGGATCAATATTATAACGGGACTTGAAGTCTTTACTGAAATGTTCAGCTAAAATGTAATCAAATTCTCTACCGCCCAATTGAGAGTCAAACGTACTAGCCAACATCTTCAACTTGCCTTTGTTGAACGCACAGATGAAAACTTGGAGGGAAGTGTATCCACAGTCAACAAACACAACATTACGGGGCTTTTCTTCGGGGTTAGGTAGGTCCTGTTTATAAATACCATAGGACAGTGCCGTTGCAGAGGTTTCGTTAAACAGGCGCAGGACATTGAGTCCAGCAATAGATGCAGAGTCAAGCAATGCCTTGCGCTCAGCATTTGTGAAATAAGAAGGAACTGAAATGACACAATCGTTTACCTTTGTCTTGAGCGATGACTCGGATATCTCTTTGAGTTTGGTCAGCAACATGCCGGTGATCTGTTCCGGGCTGAATGTTTGTTGTTCATTTAGATAGTTGACGTTAATTCCGATTTTGTTGTTGTCGCACTTGACCACGCCGAACTGCAGGTGTTTGAGTTCTTGTTTGACGAACGGGTCGTCGATGGTCCGGCCCAGCAATCGCTTGAAGCCATGCACGGTGTTCTTCATGTTGGTGACCATCTGATTCTTCGCGGCCACACCGATGATACGGTTCCTGGGGCTGAAGGCAACGCACGACGGCGTGGCCCGCAGGCTGTAATCGTTGGCGATCGTTTCGATGCCGCCGGCCCGGGCCACGGCCACATAACACGATTCATTGCCGAAGTCTATACCTATTACGGACATCGCGGCCATTTATTTGTGTAAATCGCACGGTAAGAAATTATCACGTGGATATGTTGATCGGTAGGTGTACACACGCCGTGAATGAGAAAAAAAAAATAATCGGCTTTTGCACAACGCGCGGTCTAAAGAGGATTGAATTGATAACCAAGTAAACCGACGGAATGCTTGGCACAGCACACGCGTTTCGGAGAGCCGGCAAACGTGAATCGATTGAGGGAATATTCTAGAACGTTCTACACTTCGGATGACAAACAGTTTTGTGCCCGGTGGTGGGGATGTATCGGGCGGCCCATATACAGTCGCCGCTTCGGCGCAGGGAGACAAACGTCCCGCCAATGGCGCCAATGCTTCGTGAAAAAATTTCACACAAATAAGATAATAGTTTTTTGAAAAAAAATTATCGACGTAAATTAATACCGTCAAATTTTACGTGATTGGTTTAAAATTTTATTATATTTTTAAAACTTTGTAATTGAAAAAAAATTGTACAATTTTAATTTCAAGGTTATCGCCACTTCTTCCGTTTAATCACCACCACGATTTAAGATATCTTAAATCGTGAACACCACAGAACAACAACGAATATTATCATGGCTCACATAATTGATATGATATTATTATTATTTATTTGTTGATAGTCACTATTATTATAGAATTCAACATTATAATAAATAATAATAATAATTTAATTTAAATTTTGATAATAAAAAAAGTTTAAAGTACTAAATTAGTCGACATTTAAACATTGAATTCGAAAAATAGTTTTTTAAAAATGAGAAACCAATTCCTAAATTTATAATCTTTTTTTTTATTTATATATTTAATTGTTTAATTCTATCAATTTAAACAAACACAATGCCTTTACCTCCAGCTTTGGCTAAAAAGTTGGCAACTCGAGGAATACTTACTGAAAATGAAGGTAAACTGTATACTAAAAATGTATTGTTATATTATAATAATATTTTTTGGACTTTATTTAAAAATGACTATCTATGTGTCTGCACAATAAGTTATATACATAGTTTACATGATTGTTGGATGAGTTTTTTCATTTTAAATGCTTAAAACTTGACCCATCAAGTTGCAACAACAGTTTCTTTTTAGAAATCTGGTAGATTTTCTGGGGATTGTGAGTGATGATACCTCATTGATCAATAGGTTGGTATTGCCTTACAAGTTACAGTTGATTATTGAACTTTATATAAAAAAATGCGGTAGTTTCGTTGATTGGAAGTTATTTAACGACTAATTTGTGTTGAACCAGGGTGTACCGAGTGCAAGTGACTATATACGGACTGATAGTATGTAAAGCTTGTATAGTTCTTTTATTTCAATTTTTACCAAGTATAACATGCCCAATATAACAATACTCACAGTAGGTCGTTGAAGAAGAAGAGTTTTATATAAAATAATTTTGATTGGTAAAAATAAGTAAGATTGAAGAGGTGGCCTCAGCAGATGAATTCTGGAATTGAATTTCTTTGCTTGTATTTTAAACAAAGATATCAGGTTAAGCACTATTGTGTAATGTGAATCCCTGGTATTTAACTTCTGTTGAATAAAGAATGATTATGTTGTTAATTGATACAAATGGACAGTTATGAGGTCGGTTTCTTTCATTTTGATTTTTTAGTTGGTAAATCATTTTGAGAGAGTATTTAAATGAGTTTGTAGTTGGAGGGCTTGATGGACAATAAGGCGGTATCATTAGCATATGTTCCAACTATAATATTTTCTGATATTATTTTCTTGAGGAACTCCTGCAAATCTTTGTTTGAGCATTTATTTTCTTTTTTTGAATATATGAACTTATGTGTATAAGTATATGATTTTAAGGAAGGTTATACAAATTGAGACATAATTTTAAATAAAAATTTTAGTTACTTTTTAAAATAATATTAATCTTTCTTGGTTTCCATAGGTTAAGTATTCATAATTCAACTAAATATTTATTGTACACTTGTAAACATAAAAGAAATTATGAAACTTATGTTATTTTAACATTAAAGTAGTTAATGTAAATCATTAAATGTATTATTCTATGTAATTCTGAGATATTATATTCCTATGAACTTAAGTATTAATATTTGTATTATACTTTAGCTAAGAATAATACAAAAGAAGTTGAAGAAGAAGTAATTGCAGAATGTTATGATGATATTGATGACACAAATGATAACTCAGGTTCAGATTCACAAGATAGTGATGAAGAAAATGATAAACCAGATCCTAAAATCTTAGATAAATTCAAAGTATGTACCTATTGGTAATTATATAGTAAAAAATAGTTACATGTATATAAAATATAAGTGTGGTATATTTAATTGTTTGTGATAGGGTCATCATGGTTGTCCAAATAAGTCAAATGTATATCATGAATGCACTAAGTTTTGTGAACAGCGATGGAAAAATGGTATCAAACGACCAAGGAATGGATATTTAAAATCTAGAAATGCTATGTTAGAAAAATTTCCTTTACCTAAAAATTGGCATGAAGTTTATGATCCTGGAACGTAAGAAATATTTACTTTATTTACTTTTTACTATTAAAATACTTTTAAGATCCATTCGATCCAATTAAACGGTTAGTTAAATTTGTTTAACGTTATAATATAATGTATATACACAGGGTGCAGCGCAAGTGTCTCTTAATAATAAACAAAAAAAATATTAATAAGAACAAAAGTTATTCTATAAGTCAGTTCTATCGGTTACACCCTGTATATTATATATTATTTATTTTATACATTCAATTAAATTTTTTTTTTATTGACATGATATATCTTATGGCTGGGTTCATTCTGTCAATTTATGCGACACCTAGAATGTTACCAGTCAAGATGGTGATGTAAAAATTTAAAAAGTTATATTTACTGTAGTTAATTTAATTTACCTACAGTTTAATCCTCTTCTTCTCATATCTAATACCAGTAATACCTAATCGACATCGACATTCTTGTGTCAACTGTATTCAGTAGAAACATGACCAAAGTTTCTGCGTATAGTGTAGATATAATATAGTTTTTTATTAGTCTTATCAGTAATTTAATGATTTTCATAATTTTAATCATCAAATTTATTTAATAATTAATAATTTATATTTAGTTTTAATTAGATTATTATCAACTAGTATTATTATTATTATTTATTACTTACTAAAAATAACATTTATATTTAAATTAACACTACTTAATAATCATTTATGGAGATTTTTATTAATTATAAGCTATTGATTAACTTAAAAAAATAATGATTATCCATTATTAAATAATTCAATGTGTTTTTTCTTAATAATGTTTGTTAGATATATTAATAATGAATATTCATTATCTTTTTAGTGGCAGATTTTATTATTGGGATGTAGTGAACGATTCAGTTTGTTGGCTACCTCCTAGCCACCCTCGTTCAATTGTTACTGATTCTGTTGCACAATTTCGGTTTGAACGTCATGCTATAATGCAAAATATGGATAAAAAAACTTCAGACTCAGAGGTAAGTAATTGAATTATTAAGAAATATTGTAGTCTGATGTCTTTTTGAGTTACTATATTTACATTATAAATTGAATACACTGAACAACTGAACAAGCAATTATTTCTGAAAATATTTAATTAGTTGATGCTTTTACTTTTGTAATTTCATAAATATGAAAGTATTGAGTTTTTAAAATATTTCTTATTATAATTTTAGAGTAGTAGCGATGATAGTGAAGATGAACGTCAAAAAAGAAAAAAAAATCCTATGCCACCGCCTGTTCAAGAAATCCGCGCTAAAGAAGTGAGATATGATCGTGAACCAAAACGTAAAGACCCTCCAAGAAGGGTAACAAAACACAATGATCTTGATCCTATGGATCCAGCTGCTTATTCAGATATTTCCAGGTAATATTCAATATTAATATAATATGTGCTGTCAATGTGTTAAATTCCATTAGTTATTTATTATACTAACTAGTGAAGTTTTAGCAAACTATTTTACATTTATATACATATTATGTATTACACATTTATACATACATGATATCAGATTATATATTTATTTACTTCTAGGGGATCTTGGAGTGATGGACTTACCGTTGAAGCGAAATCTGGGGTGGACACAACTGCCTCTGGACCATTATTTCAAATGCGTCCATACCCTAGTCCAGGTGCAGTTTTACGAGCTTCATCTGGCCAAACTAAGCGTAAATAAAATAAAAGAAACTGTATTCATTGTCTTAAATTTTTATATTTAACTCAAAATTCAAATTATAAATATAAATCAAATAAATGTAATAATTAGTTTAACCGTCATTTTTCATTTCAACAAAAGTATATTTTGTTAATTTAAACATTTAAGAATTACTAGTTACTACTTTCTATTTCAAGAATTACACATGGAGTTAAGTCTAAAAATGCTGAACAAATTAAAGATACAATTTTTTGATTAATGAGACTTTCAAATAAACGATTACGCAGTGTATGTATAATGAATGTTGGGTGCCACTGATCCTTCTCTATCAGCATTTTTATTTTTGTGAGTCCTTTTTCCAGGTTTTCATATGAAAAATGATCTGATGTATTTTCGTTTGTGATTATAACAAATATACAAGCTTCTATAGTGTTGTAACATAAACATTGTCCAACTTCACGATCTTCCTGATAGTCTCTATAGTATTCTGACTTAAAGCAATATTTTTCATTGACAGATTGAAAATATTGATCCCAATATACTGGTAAAGTAGTTGTTCGAGAATATAATATAATATTCAGTTTTTCAAATTCTCGTTTTCTTATATCTTTGATATTTTTATGAAGTTTTACAGCAGTTGGATGTTTAACTTGGAGTGATTCTGACTCTCTTGTCTTATTCTGTAAAAAGTAAAACTACTATGAGTAACTATTTCATAGAATTACATGTTATTAAGGTTGAATTATATAAAATTACCTGTGTAAAATGACAAACTTTAATTGCACATCCTATGTTTTGAAATACATTTTCAATAATGCCTCTTACTCTTGACCAATTTAACCCGTCTAAACCACAACCAATACGTGGGATGGCTAATTTTTTGACATCATGTTTCACAATAAAATCACGTAATTTTTCAATGGATGCAGTTATACTTTCATACGTTGGTTTTCTGTTACTACGTTCTTTTGTAATTAAATAGTAAATATATCGATCATTCTGTTGTAAATACGCTACTGTACCAACATCAGGTCTTTGGTCCATGAGTTCACCAACTCTTCCAAACATTTTCCTAAATCATATTTAATTAATATATAAATTAAAAATATTAATCATGGATTATATTATTATGTCATTAAAATTATTATTCAATAACTTGAAATGTATGGCGATACCGGCACTCATCCGCATATCTTTAGCCACACAATGTCCTAAAGAATACTCTTCAGGCATATCAAATAAGAATACATCAACTTCTTCAATAACTTTGTCTTGGACAATTTCCGATTCGAGTTCCATGTATATGAATTTCAGATATTTGTTTTAAGTCTTATTTCTGTAACATCATATGATTACAATTTATATAACATAGTATCATAATAATATTGATCTGGTTTATGACGCTTAAAAAATTACATACATTAATTTTAGTAGCTAGATATAAACGAAAAAAATCTCACAGTTGCCAGCAATCACTAGATTAGACTAGACTAGTTGAAACAGATTGACAGTGCATATGCTCTATACTAGATTAAAAATGTTTTGAAAGCCTAACTGATTTGTATGATTAACTTGTAAAAAATACTAGTTTTATTAAATACTATGAACTGAATTTTATAATACAATACCAGTAAGATATAATATTAAAGTAAATCTCCAAACAGTATTACTTATGCATAAGTAGTCATGACTACCTAATGAGGTATTTAACATCCTTATTTATTAATCATTTTGTTTTGTGGCAAATTAAATCCATAGTATAAATACACAACACAGTACAATCTAATATCAATAATAGATACCTAGGCAATTGTTAAATTAATAAAAATAATTAATATTAATTATATAGAATTAGAACATCAAAAAGTTTCAATTATGTAGCTTTTAAAAGTTGTCGTTTTAATAATAAAATATGAATAATTATTGGTACCTAAATATTATTGTCTTAATTTAATAATTTATTATTAACTAATAACTGTTATTATAAATAATTAATTAAAAAACTGTAAGTACCTACATACCTTATCTGATTCGAAAAATCGAAATGATGATGGAAACAATTTTTTCACGGAACGAAAAATATAGGTAGATTGATATCTATTTATATTTTCAAATAGTCTTAAAGTAAATAATATTTTTTTGTAATAAATTATGCAAGTAATAACGACCAAATTTGCGGGCTATTAGACTGAATTTTATTGTAAAGCGTAAAATGAAGATATTATTGTAGATTGGACTGAGCAATATAATTGTAGTGGATAGTGAATACCGAAACTGAATAATGATTACTGATTAGTGTGTACCCGGTACCGTCCGAAATTAAAAATTAAATTAAACAGCTTACGGCACTAGTTGTTATCAATGAAATATGAATCAATGTTAAAATTAGTAAATATCTCTCTGAATATTATACGTCCGTGAAATACCAACAACTTACTGGCAAACACGGATATAGATAGCATCTATATCCGTGCCCCGATTTAAATCGTGATTCGTGCTGACCACCGGGCTCTGAAATTGTGAAGGTGTCTCAACTTTAATTGTTTGAAATAGAACAATAAATAATAATTTATTATACTGAGTACTAACTATAGATCTCGTTTAATAATTCTAAGCAATCTTTAGGTATTACCGGTAAAGGCATTTATCACGAATAAAATATCCATTTTATATTTTAATAAATATATGAATTTCATATAATAGTCTGTATAGTGTACTAGTGCTGACAGGGCCGGATTAGGGTTTTTGCCGCCCATAGGCTAAAATAAATTTAACACCTAATTTACATAGGTAAAATTTTCTATTTCGTTTCAACCGTTAAAATTTACCGCCCTTTAATATTTGCCGCCCTAGGCTTTAGCTTATACAGCCTAAGCGGTAATACGGCCCTGATGTGCTGAGCATTATTTTAATTTTTGACCAATCCGGATAACGGATTACAATTACTTAATCCGAATTTCGGATCAATCCGTTGATTCGGATTTCGAATCCAATCCGGCTTCATTGATTTTGAGATAATCAGCTATTTTTTCATTAGGTATATCAAGTAAGTAGGTACCTACCTATCAATCTAAATAATACGAATTACGATATCAGATATATTGACAATCGACTCAATATAAGAGATAAGACCCCTTACAGCAAATACACCAGGGCATGAACATATAATAAGACCAATGGGTTTATGCACCAGGGTTTTTGAGTTTTTCACAATTTATTATTAGACACCTACCTATGAGGGTAGGAATTAGAATTTAGAAAGTAGGTATTTACTATTTTTATTAATAATAAAGGAGATGTCATGTGCGTATTTGTATGCAATTCATAGTCAAATCTAACGCCATGGGGTTTTGAAATAAAGTCAAAGGTGTTAAAGTTTATTTTATTGACTTTTTTGATCAATTAATATATTTTTTTCATTTTTCAACAGTTATTTTTAAAAAGTATACCTATGTCTCATCTTGTAATATAGATAATATGAAACATGGGTTAGGTTAAAAAGCTCTTTCAGATGGAGATGTTGATGGAATACATAAATATTTTTTGGCAAGTTTTGAAATCATTGGGTATATTTTGTCATTTTCAGCTCACCGTGTTACTTAATGGACAAGCATTTTTGTTGATACAATTTTCTTTTAAATATTTTTCAAGCTCATTTTGTTGATTGAATATTGATATCTTCACCACTGTCATTTTGGGGAAATAAAATATCTAAAGCACACGCCATGGAGCTTATTACGTCATTATGTGGTTTGGTAGATTTTTGATGGGTAGTCTATTATGCATTAATGGTTTTGCACAAGCACAACTGTGTATAATACGTAGAAGTAGTTCACAGTTCACCACATTCACAGAGACATAGATTATAATATTATATAATTATTATTAATCAATAAATGATCACAAATTATGCTATTTGGCATTCTGGCCAATTGGATATGGAATCAGAACTCCAAAAAAAAAAAAGCCTTTAAAAAAGATTTCTGTTTCTACAGGTACTCAATTTTAATATTTCATACAATTATTTGATTGGAAAAATGGTAGTGACATAATAATATATATATAGTGATATAATACTACTACGCCGTTCTATTTGTACCTTTAATCATGGAGCCAATTTATCAAATTAAAATAATAAGAATTCAAAATCGTCTTTGAATAAATACAATTTTAAGCTAAATCAACACGGCTCCAAGCTGTCTATAATATTAAATTATATCATAAAAATATCCACATATTATAGAACACTACGTGTAGCCAAAATAGTCTCCAATTAAACGTATAATTTTCAATTACTACATTAACGTCACAACAATTGTATGGATGCCTACTTTTTTTTTGTAGAGGTTTTTAAATGTATTAATGCTAGCTACTACTTGAAAATTTTGGTTATCCATTCTTTAAGATCTTGAATGGAGCATATTTATTTAACATTTAAGAATGTTTAGAGCTCACACAACTTATAGATTTACTTAATAGAATATAAGCTTTAATTTTGAACTGGTTGTAGTTGGTACTTCTTTGAGTTCAATATAATAATAGGTAAAGTAGGTATCGTAAAACGGGTAGATTAGTGTCAATTTCATAGGTATTTTGGTTATATCTCTGAACATTTTTGAAATAAGGTAAGTTTCTTTTTCCATATGAAAGATAACATACTTCTTGATGGTATTCAATGTAAAAAAAAAAAACACAAACTTAAACAGTTTTTGTATTTTTTTTAAAAAGCTGACCCTATTCGTTTTGTTTATGCTTCAACAGAATTTTTTACTTTTTCATGCATGTCATCAGTCATCACATTAGATCCTGTGTGAAATTTTGATTGTGAAAACATACTCCTTCACTGACGATAGTACACAACACGGTTGTTGAGCATTTTAAAGTAACCCAATACAACACCAACCTATGATTTAAAGTGCGCTTTTATGTTAAGTTAGAGTTGAAAGCTATCAGTTCCTTTTGATTGGAAGAAATCTAGTTAAGCTAATCAGAATAAATGATAGCAAGTAAAGAATTTGGTGTGTTGTGTATAATAGTATCATACTAGGTATCATATTAATATAATTTCATACTGTACTTCTTTAAAATTATGGGAGAATGTTTATATTATGTGACAAGGAATGACGGACAGTTTTGTTTTATTATAAATTGTATATATTGGTGATTATTAGATTAGGCAGATTATTCTAGCAATATGGAGATCACATATTATTAACTTATTAATTATATCTTACACTAAATATTGACATTAAAATTATTTCATTAAACATTCATGAATTATAAATGAAGGCATTAGAGACTGTTAACTTCCTTATGTAGTCATGTCTTAATTTTAATGGTAATATTGGTAGGACTCATTTAGTATATGATTCCAGTCCCAAGCTAAATATTCATGTTCATAAGCCACACCTTCAAGCAAAATTATATTAGTTGGATCAAAGCACTTATCACATAATAAATAGGAGAAGATAAAAATATCATAATGACTTAAGTATTCATTAATGGAAAAAAAATTAAGCCACATAATTAAAACAATTGTTTTATTTAACCATCAGTTTTTGAAATACAAACAGCCAAGAGAATCTGAAAAATAAAAATTTAACAATATTAAAAGAAATATGGAAATATTTAGTGTAACATTTAATACAAGCATTTTAAATCTATACTTGTTATTCTTAATCAAAATTTTTACTGTGTTCACATTTGCCTAATATTGACAATATATGTGTATAAAGACAATCTCAAATCAAATGTTGATTTTCTTTTGCACACCCTTAGGAAGGTTTATGTTAGTAATACAACAATAACCCGCTGGAGCCTGCATAACATACTTTAAATTTAGGCTCAAAATATAAAAAAAAATGTTCCAATGTATTATTTCAAGTTTACAGTAATCTATCAGACATAAGAAAATCTGATACCTACTAATAAGATTAAATTAAGTGTATTCAAAAATGTTTTGTCGTATTTACCCATTTTAATAAATGTACACATTTGCCTAATACAGCTAATATATATCTATATAAACTATCTCAAATCAAATGTATATTTTCTTTAGCACACCCTTAGGAAGGTTTATGTTATAAAACAATAACCCGCTGGAGCCTGCATTACTTAGGTTCGAAACTAAGTCAAAACACAATACAAGTTGAACACTTACAACTTATCTTAGTTGAATAGTCCGAAGCCCATATCATCATCAGATTCATTATCAGATTCTTCTTTCTTTTCCTCTTTCTTGGCAGCTATAAAAATAAAATTAAGATGAGTGAAAAACTGTATAATAAAATATTCAATAAAAATAAACCTACCTTTTTCATCAGATGCTGCTGGTGCTGCTGCTCCAGCTCCCGCAGGTGCTGCTACGGCGGCACCAGTTGGTACGCTAGCCAATTTAGATCGGCCTATATACAAGTAAATTATTAAAACATTGTAAGTAAAATATTAAATTATAATGTTTATTCAGATAAGAGTAGTTCATAAAAAAATAATTCAAATTGAGCATTACATTATTGGATAAAATTAAAACAATTAACATTTTAAAGTTATCTTCTCTAACTAAAATTATATCAACAATTATCTAAAAACATCATAGAACATTGCAAAACTAAATAACTCAAGATTTGTTTTCAATACATTTTTTTTTTTAAATATTAAATTTATATTTACCACTTTCAATGACCTCATCGACATTTTTTCCTTTCAGTTCTTTGAGAACGAGACTAGCTTTAGCTGCATCAGATTCAATACCGACAGAACTTAGGATCTTTTCAATATCATCATTGGATGGTTCTTTTCCACTGAGGGAAGCTAACAGGTATGCCGACACGTAACGCATTCTAAAATATAATAAAAAAATAAATAAGTAATAGAAATGTTGATATGATAAGGATAATTTTATTTATTTTTAGCATTCAGATAATATCGATCATCAATATAATATCAGTCGAAAGATGGTATCAAAATTATTCATCATTATCAATAACTAATAATATTATATTCAAGGTAATGAGATTCCTACGAAATACTGATTTGTTTATTTTTATAATATCAGATATAAATTTTAAATGTTCAGATGGGCTTGAAGGCTTGTTGCTATAAAGCAATGTCCCCGGACATCCGTTTAATGTACTTTTGCAGTAAGTTACCAATTTCTGATCAATGATATTCATAATGAAATATCCAAACCAGAGAAATCTGCCAAACACGAAAGATGACAATAGTTAAAATAGCAAGTATATAATGATAGTGTAAATATCTACCAACAACTTGAAAAATGCTTTCAGAAAATAAAATTCTTCATTTCTATCAGCCGAAAGATGGTATTAAAATTATTCATCATAAGCAAAAATCAATCCATAACATAATATTTATAGGAGAGTATCTACCATATTAAACATAAAATAAATTGTTATGTACAGATGGGCTTGAAGGCTTGTTGCTATAAAGCAATGTCCCCGGACATCCGTTTAATGTACTTTTGCAGTAAGTTACCAATTTCTGATCAATGATATTTATAATGAAATATCCAAATCAGAGAAATCTGCCTAACATGAAGGATGACAGTAATTAATATAACAAGTATATAATGATATAAGTACCTATATTTAACTCAAATATAAGTAGGTAGTATAAATATATAATAATACCTACCAATGAACTTGAAAAACATACAATTTAAAATGCTTTCAGAAAATAAAATTCATCAATTTTTATCAGCCGAAAGATGGTATTAAAATATTATTCATCATCAGCAATAACTAATCCATAATATAGAATTATTTAAATATGACTATATTATTTGATAACTATACCTAATATTAAAATTAAATATAAAATAAATTGTCATGTACAGATGGGCTTGAAGGCTTGTTGCTATAAAGCAATGTCCCCGGACATCCGCTTAATGTACTATTGCAGTAAGTTACCAATTTCTGATCAGTAATATTTATATTGAAATAGTCAATCAGAGATATCTGCTGAATATTTTATTTAATCATCAAAAGGATATGTACAAAGTATTTATAACCCTTAAAATTACTCTTGGTAAATAACAGTAAATAATCTTAGTTTGACATAATATAGTTACATATATTAGAAAGGTTAAAAATAAATAAACAGAATTACTGTTAACTACTTTAATATAATTAATCAGTTAACACATTAGCATCAGGTTTCAGACCCGAAAGATGGTATTAAAATATTGTGAATCATCATAAAAATATTTATTATATTCTGTTACTTGACAATTTGATTTAACTATAATCGGTATAGATACCAATAAATTTCAGCTAACACATTAGCATCAGGTTTCAGACCCGAAAGATGGTATTAAAATATTGTGAATCATCATAAAAATATTTATTATATTCTGTTACTTGACAATTTGATTTAACTATAATCGGTATAGATACCAATAAATTTCAGCTAACACATTAGCATCAGGTTTCAGACCCGAAAGATGGTATAAAAATATTGTGTATCATCATAAAATAACTAATTTAAACTATTATCAGGATAAAAGTTAACATCAGAATTCAGACCCGAAAGATGGTAAACTTATATAATCTCATCAATTAATAGTATTCAAAATAAACCAGTTTTTTGTAGAAGCTTTATAATTATGTAACATAAGTTCCTTTCTAGATAATAACAGTGTCATCAGAATAAAAGATTTTCTCATCACAAACTCTCAGTCGAAAGATGGTGATATTTTATCATCACAGACACATTCAATCAATGTTTTAAATAGTGGGATATACATACACCTATTTGATGTTAAGACTGAATAAATTTAATATAATTGCACTGAGTTAGATGCTATTTATTACTTAAGATATTAAACAACTATTAACACTGAAAAATATAATATCGCTAAAGGAGCTACCACACACTTAGACAGTTAAAACATAAGTGGTTTGGCGAGACGGCCTAAATTCAATTGATTGAATCTATTAAAAAGCAGTGTTGTATTTACAATTAAAACAAATTTATTTGTTTATGATGCGTTGAAACTAGACCTACTAAAATTTGAACTTTCAAAACTGAAAGTAGTGACAGCCGAATAGTACATTCAGCCTTCGGATCAGAATATAAGACAAAAAGATTTATCTTAAATGTTTGTGAACAGATTAAAGATAAAACTTCGACTAAAATATAATAAGCTGAATCAAGTTCATGTTCTTTCGCCAAATCTACAGTGTATTACAATTTTGTCGATCAAAAACTAATACCGACAAATCAGAATTAAAACATATTTACAAGAATGTAACCAAAATTAGGTGATCCTTCACACGTGGTATTCGAGTTCGTCGCGTTGACAGATTTCACAGGCATGAAGGTGAAATGGAAAGTCACGAACAAAACGATGATAAAAATCAAAGGGAAATAAAATATAATGATTATTAAAAAAATATACGTACTTAAGTCTGTTGGACACGAAACGTGAGCTGGCTGCTGGCAAAACGTGGAAAGTGTGCCTAGTGCTTAGACACTTGGACAGATTTGAAGTCAAAAGACTGTAGTAACTAGTAAATGAGGTTGAAAAATTATAGCTCTAGCGTTCAAAGACTATGCAAGAGCTATACCAGTGTAACCAAATAGTTGAAGTTATAAAATGATACCAACTTAAATAAAGTATGGATCTCTGCGCATCAATAATCAATAAAAATAATAATACAATTTTTTTTTATAAAAAGTTACTAAAAAAAAGATAAAATATTTAAAATCATATTTAGCCATGGTATTTACCATTTATTCTTTAAATTTGGTTGTATCTACGGATAAATCTAGTATCTACAAGCACAGAATAGATACAAGTAACCGCGGTTTCATTCATGAAGACTATAATTCTAATCTTTATTATGGTTGTATCCATTAATTTATTATCATATAATATTCTGAGGTTATATTATTACATGTGCTACGTACACGCGGTAAATTTAATTATTCATGATAATTGATAACAGTAGTACACACTACACAGTATGAATTAAATTCTAAATTTTTTAATTTTATTATTTCTTAATAATTCATATTTGGTTTTCGACGTTTTCGTACCAATTATGCCAAATTCACTACACCATTCATAATAATACCTTTTGTTATTTATTTACGTTTAAACATTATATTTACTTTATCCATCATTTTTATTTGCTTATTTATGATTTTTTTTTTTTGGTTTAGCTACTACCTAGTTCCTAGTATTAACAGTTAATAATATAAAAAAAACCAAATTAACAATGAAACAATTGACAGATGACCGGATGAAAGTATTTTTCGAAAAATTGTCTAAATAGTAAGTTATTTTATTTTCATAATTCACATGTTATTATTTATGACATTTAATAAATATTTAAGTAGTTAATAAAATATTAACTTTTAGAATGATTTGTTTAAACATTAATGAGTTCAATAATAATTATAAAATTGCTGTATGTATACTTTTTTTTTTTAAATTTAGTATTGGTTCAAATATAAAATTATTAATTGATCGTTCAGATGGAAAATACTGTTTCCGAGAGAAGAAAGATCGAGTTTATTATGTGTCTGAAAAAGTATTGAATATGGGATCCATGATGAATCCTGACAATATAATAAGTATAGGCACATGTTTTGGAAAATTTACTAAGTCTGGAAAATTTAGAATACATATAACATCTTTAGATTATTTAGCTCCATATGCTCAGGTATAATTATTACTCTGTGTATACACTCATTAACTTAGCATATGAATTGCTTTTATTATACTGAATTATACTTATAGCATAAAATGTGGATAAAACCTGCAGCTGAACAACAGTTTCTTTATGGTCATAATGTATTAAAGTCTGGTCTTGGGCGAATTACGGAAAGTACTACTCAATACCAAGGAGTTATAGTATTCTCAATGAGTGATGTTCCTTTGGTAAATATAATTAAACTAAGTAATATTATTCTTATGTTATACATTTATTCATTATTCAAACAATCCTTTAAACCATGTTGATTGTGATTTTGAACGAATTGTGTTATGATTAAATTATTTATTCCCTTTCATTCTCAAAGAAACCTTTAAACTTTATTTTCTAGTTAATCTTTTCTTAATGTACTTATAGACATGATTTAAAGACTTGGAAACTACTCAACCAATTAACATTAAATTTTGTATTTAATGTATTCCTTGAAACTGTGTTTTAACCTAATATTCAATAATATAGGTGGATAGAAAATGGCTCACCCACAAGTTTTTTTTAATTTTTATATTTTTTTATTTTTGGAATAGTTTACTTTTTTAAGGTATATTTTTCTTATACACATATAAAAATTGTGGGACAACAAATTTATAAAAATGTATGCTATTTTATTTTAAAATGCTCATAATGAGCCTAATGAGGTGTCCTAAATAAATGGTTTTAATTTAAAAAGCATTAAAAATAACAAAGTAAAACAAATTCTTTTGAATGTTAAAATTGTTATAGAACAGAGGCAACATATTTACATATTTATGTATTATGTCCTCTTAACATGCATAAAATGAATACCAAAAAGTAGCTTAAATTGAAAACATAGTCTTTCCATGTATAATGTATTTTTATAATTTTATAACATTTTGAAAAAAATCTAAAATATTGTTTAGTAGTTACTAATTACTAAGGCCTAGATTTGTATGATATTTTGAATACCTAGTGCAAAAAGTAGATAGTTAAGTCACAAGTTTGAATAGAACTGGAGTACAAAGTTTGCATATTTTATCATTATTTTGATGTATATTGTATATTTCTGTATACCAATACCTATTTGTTTTACTATTATTTGTCAGTTTTACCAACATGTATCTATGATTTGTAAGAAGATTATTATCTTATATTATATTTAGAACTTCTAGATAAAGGTAAATGTTTTATTTTAAATGCCAAAAATGAGTGCAACTTATGTCTATATCCAGTAAACTAAACAAATTTGTATATTATTATTTTAACTAAACATGGACAAGTTCTTAAAAATATGAATTTTGTTTTTATTCTAATTGAACTAAGTAGATGATGTTCACATGCCATTTGTTAATCATAAATATTATTAATTTAATTTCAGGGTTTTGGTGTTGCAGCAAAAAATACTACTGAATGTAAGCACACAGATCCACTATCTGTAGTTTGTTTTAATCAAGCTGATATTGGTGAATTTATTCGATGTGAAGATGATTTAATATAATACATTTACTTGTATTATTGTCAGACATTTTAAATATTTTTAATAAACATCTTATTGACGTTCTACATTTAAATATTCTTACAATATATTTTGTATAAACATTAAATAACATAGACTAAAAAATTAAACATAATGTCATGAACCATATAGGAAAGAGACCATCTAGTAATAGAATCTAAGAATATTGAAGTTAAAATTTTGTTTGAACTATGAAGTATTATTTATTTATTTTAATTTAAATTATAATTTTTCAATCCAATTTGTTTAATATATTAGTAATAAATTCTGACATCCTAACCTAACCTTGTCAAAAGCTCATATTAGCATTCTTCCTCTCTACTACTAAAGGCACAGCAAATTCTATACCAGCATTAACACCTAATTATATGATAAACAATGTACTTTGAGTTAAACTAAAAGCAAAAACTATATTAGTATTATGGTTTTATGAAATATACATGAAACATGGATATTATAATATCTCATGACTTATACAAATATTTGCATTATGAAAATTTTTTTAAAAAACTTCAGTTATACTGTCATTGAATCTTGTATAATTATGCCTGATTAAAGTTAAAGAAAATTTTAATAATGATCATATTAAAAAAGTATTTATTGAAGATGTATAATGATTAATATATATCCAAATTTATATGAATAGCTACTAGTATGTTTCACAATACCTGTTAGATCGGCAACTTGCAAACATTCATTTTCTTCTATGCTGCGATAAAAAACTTGACAGAAAACCACAATACAACAAGAATGATTTTCATATTTATCAATATAAAATATAGAAAAAGATGTAACAAATACTTTGGATACATAAAAAATTATTGACAAATTTGCTGTACTTAATTGAAAATTAGTGTTGATTTAATATTGAATATTAAATTTATTTAAAGGTTAAAATATATTAATGTCATGTGAATTTATCTGTTTTTAACAGCCATTCCGTTTATTAATTATGGTAGTGCGGGATACCTAAACCCTCTTTTTAACTTCTTATACTACTTTTTTATCTTTTTGTACAGTCAAGTTCAAACTATGAGCAAAACAGTGTACATGCCTCCATTTGCATAAATGACCTTTGATATATTTGATGCATTTTCTGATATGCAAGCTGAGATTCTATTTTCCAAACCCCATTCTTTTATAACTTTTAACAATTCATTTTTCAGATAATGGTATGTGATTCTGAGTACATAAAAAAAGACAGTAAGTATGACTTAAGTTTACAATTGTTGGTTCTTGGTTATAACTTGTAACTGCAATGTAACCCTCATTCTTTATAGATGTCCAACCATCCGTCGTGATACTAACAAAATGACCATTCGCTACTATATCGGACTATATACTATACATATTCTTAATACTATATATTTAACTTTATTATATCTCATTGTAAAAAACACAAAGCAATGAAGTTGAACGAGTTTTTCTTGATGGTAAATCATACCTGGGGTTCAACATTATTAAAAGTTTAACAATCTCTTTGTCTTCGACAATACTGAACAGATAATATTCTTTAACTATTGTCTTTAGAACTTGCTGATTAATCAAAGTTCGTCGGGAAGCTCCTACTGGTCTTGGTAAATAACTCGTTATTGTGTTTTGTACATTATGAACTGTTGGTCTATGTAAATTTAATGATGATTTGTGAGTCAACAACCGACTAAAAAAAAATGTATTGTAATGAATTAGGTACTCATATATCACAGTAAAGTAATAATATTGTAATTTAGTTATGATGAAATTATTTTTTTTCCATTAGAAATTAAAACATTTCTGTATATTAATTCATAATTTATAAAGGACCAATGTAATATTATTAATTATTATTTATTATATAATGTTACCTATCATTATAATAAGTATTTGAAGTTTCAATATAATAAATAAGTACCATAATACTGTCATATTAAAAGCTTAACTTTACTAATTAAATAAAAAAATTTAATTTGTAGCTTTTTTTTTTATTATTATTAAAATAGAAAAAAAATTTACAATCTGTATAACATAAATACAATAAGTAATTTGGATGACAATTTTTACCAGTCTGGGCGGCTTGAGGGAAGGGAGAATCCATTGACACTACTTCCAATATGAACTTTATATAAATTAAATTTTACTGTATGTAATTTGTAGCTATAATTTTTTTTTTTTTTGTTAAGCATGTACAAGTATTTTGTTTATAATCTACCAATTAATTTATTGCATTTTAACCATAAATACTTAATTAATTAATACTTCGTGTATAGATAATTTACTTAAAAATACTCACTGAACTAGATGAAAGATGATTTTCAATTGGGTCATCAACATTTTCTTCAACATGCATGTTAGAAGCAGGACGACATTTGCTCAAATCAATTGATGAGTGTTTTTATTATCATCTAGTTTAAAATAGTTCTAAACAACACTAGTTTTACTTATTTTAAAATTATTACAATATTTAATATTATTAAAAATTAAATATAATAAAAAAACAACTTTTTTTTTCGATGCAGACTTTAAAAGACAATTTAACAGATTACAGAATGAATTGAATGAAATATTAAATCACTCACTAATCACTGTATTTTGTAAATGTATATTATAAGCACGAACAAAGGTATATCAATTAACAAATTCGCCAGACCAAACCGGTGTGAATAATAATAGATCGGGATATTTGGATCTTATAATTGACATGGTTAATTATTATCCCGGTGTGGGAGAATTTTAAATCGGTTTAATTTAGCAAATATATACTTAATATCTTAGTTCGTGATTATAAGATTAGAACTATCATATCATATAATATAATATTATGTTAATTGCTGATAGTTATTTTTAGATTTTGTCCAAAACATTGCAACTTTGATCTCTTTGCATATTTTGAAATTTTTTTAATTGTTAGTGCGTTTTTGCATTTTTACCAGATTTTGAATAAAAACCGGTCATATTTTATGAAATTATATTTTTTTGACAATAGAATTATCAAGTAAATTTTAAATGTATAGGTTAAGTAGATAGGTCGATTACGCTGATACAACCCTTTACAATTACAGCCATAATATATATATTATATATTACCTATGTATAATATACTATAAAATATATTTATTTATATTTATATTTATATTTAACTGTTATGATAATTTCGTATTAGGTATCTGCTGTGTTGTTGGGTGTTTTTGTCGATTTCTACTGTATTTCCTTTTATGTATACGACTTAACGAGTGAACTAGAAAGTTAATAAATACATTGCGTTTTATCGCTTTTACTTTCTACCTATTTTGTCAATATTAAAACGAAATATTATTATTTTTGTTACCTATATTATACGGTATTTTCTTATAATGTTAACGTGGATGTTTGGTTGTATTTTATTTCAAGAAAACCCAAACCGTATTTTACATTTTTGAATTTTTTAGATTAATTTTTCTCTTTTAAAATTAAAATTTCTCTTTTCTATGATTAATTAGTCCAAAACTCCATGGTCCAGATAAGTAATAATAATAATACATACAACTAATATTTTATAATAATATAAAATGTATAGTAAGCCTCACGAATTAAGATAATATATCTAAATTCGTTGTAATCCTAGTAAGGTATATCGTATATTATATAATAAGGTAAATCTTAAATCTATAGTAGTATAGTTTAAATTCACACAATAATAATTATAAAATACTTATTGATCAAAAGATCTTAAATTATGAAATAGGAAAGTAGAATAATTTTAAGTAATGATTGCTGTATAATCTCTAAAATATCTAGTCAATTCACAAGTATGTGAATCGTGAATCAAGGTGGTATTCATAATATGATCAAAACGAGTTGAAACACTTGAAACCACAGTTATACAAAAAAATTTTTATATCTGTGGTTGAAAGTTGAAATTCCCCCCTCTAATTGCTATTTATTATTAGCTCAAATTCTTGCATTTGTTATCAAAATTAGTTGTGATTATCAGTTTATTACTAAGGTGATAGTACTATCTTAATTCGTGGTGAGTCGTAATAAATGGCCGTTATTCGAAAATTGAATTCAACTGAATTTCTGATTTGATAATTTAAATAAAAAAAGTAAACACCAATTGTCGAATATCGAAATACGTCCTATGATCGCTGTCTCTGATCGGTATTCGGTTGTCGTTACCTTATCTGGTTGTCACCGGAAGTTATTTAGTAAGTTTTTAATGATTTTATATTTTATTCGTATTTTTTTTATAAACATAATTTAAGCATTTATCTTTTTAAATGCATTGTTTTACAAAAATCAGTGTTAATTACAAAAAAAAATTCATCGCCAAAAAACTAATTTTCATCAGATTTGCTTTCAATAAGTTTAATCTATCAATTAGCAGTCAATTATTAGGTAAATTACTATTTATAAAATATTTAGTAATTATGCACCATTTTATAGTAATAATATAAGATAAACCTTAGGTATTGCATCTGATTAATATTTATTTCATTTTGATGTATTTCTTGAAACATTAAATTATGTAATTATACTTCATTAATTTTGAATTTAAAGATGAACATTTAACATTGTTTAAGTAATATTAATTTATATTTAAAATTTCTTTTTTTTTTAGATGATGGGCGAATTAAAGAAAATTTTTCTTCTTATACAGAATGATATTAACGAAGATAACTTGAAAGAAGCTCTTGACACTTTTAATATTCATTACAATAATATCAAAGATATTAAAGGATTTCAAAATTGTACAGTCGGTATTGTAAGTATTTTAGCACAAAAACTTCAATCTGAATTTACTCTTACCAATCAAATTAAGCAATTTGGAAAAAACACAAATGATGTTATACAGTTTGCTGATCGATGCTTCAAAACAATTGATTTGTCTCAATTACAACCATTGCAAAATAGTTTATATGTTATTGTCAAATATTTACTTATAAATAATCATGTGACTGAAGCTGTACATTTTGGTAATTATCTTTTAAATAATTTATCTCCACCATGTGATATACTAAAATATTTAGTTCAGTTATTTGCACATCATATTCATAAGACTTGCCCCATTGATGATGATTTAAAAAAGTTAAATGTTATACTTATGTGGGATGCTGCATTAAACTTAGTGAAACGCCATACTGGAAAAGAAATCGAGTATGCATTATCTTCATTACTAACACTTGTAAAAAATATGAGTGGATTAATATTACACGAAGGGCGTACTATGGATGTAGTTATTTTAGATATGACTTTAGAATCAGTGTTATCTTCTAGCGTTATTAGAAAAAAAAATGATCAAGAATGTATGATGAATTTATACTATATGTTAATTGAAAACATTGTAGCTGTAATGCAAAACATGATGCGTCATAGACAAATGCATGTACATCACTTAATCAAGCATATCAAATTAATGATTGATATTTGTTGTTTGAATAAGATTGAAAAAGAATCATTGTCATTTTTGATATCATTATTCAAGTTTATTGACAACTCTATTAAAAATGGTCTTGATTCAAATTTTGAACTAAGGAAAATGATAACATTTGTTGAAAGTTATGAACCAACAATGATATTACCAAACACTATGTTATATCACGTATTCAAGGCTGCCATTATTACAACTATAAAACTAAAAAACTTTTGGTATGAAGGATTGGTTATTAATTCTTCTGAAACAATTTCCCAAATGTTTGTTTTGCTACACCGGTTAGTTTATTTAAGCAAACATAGTTCAATTGGTCAGATATGTTGTAAAAGCAAAAATTGTGATCTTAATGAAGATTCAACATCCGAAATGAGTTTAATTAACATAGTATTTATCATGATACGACACATAATTAATACTAATCCCACATTTTTAAATTCTGAAGATATTTTAAAGTGGATGGAATTATTCATTTCTTTGTTTGATAAAGTAAATAAATCAAACTGCTTAAATAAAATTGCTTTCATTGAATTTTCATTAACAAGTGCTTACAACCTTTGTATTAGTACAACTTCTGGCAATTTCACACATTTATGCTTGGATTTCCTTGAACGTTTATACTCAATACTTGATCCTTGTGGAATTGATTCAGAACTTGTTGCTCGTGTTGCAATTCTTCTGAGTCGGTATTTGTACAATAAAAATAAAAACAACGAAGCTTTAAGTTGTATTGCTTATTGGTGTGTGCGTACTCGTTCTGAACTTGCTGCACAACAATGGGTTTATCTTAAATGCAAGGAGGAGAGAAATAATGTCATTATTAAAGAAACAATTTTGAAAAAAATTGAAAATGATATTGATCTAAAAAGGAAATGGCCTGATTTTAATTTGACAAAATCTGACTGCACTGAAATAATGTGGTTAGAATTAAAGGCTCATAATCATCAAAATAAAATTAAACAAGATACTACTGCTGTGTTGGAACTATTTGAAGACTTAATATGTCATAAACTATCTAGAGAGCTTAAATGTCGGGTCATAATTACTACTGCTTACATAATACTACATTCAAATAGTATAAATGGTTTAAAAAGAGTAATTGATGTATTAGAGGAATACATTCGTAAACTAGAAGTTGAAACGTCTATGGAGAAAAAGAATATGCCATTAATGTTGGGTAATTTATATTATGCGAATTACTTGTGCTTATTAAAACATTTGCAGAATCTTGTTAGCAAAGAATTGGATTCGTATACTGAAGAAAGGTTGGAACGTGGTATGGAGCAACAAAATATTATTCAATATGAACCTATTTCTTGGATATTGCCATTAAAAATAAAACCTAAACTTTTCAATTGTTTGAATTGGGCCATTAAGAATTGGTCTGCTTTAATAAATGATACAATCAAAGATGAACACGATGTCAAATTACTTTTTAGAAGTCTTCAAGAAGTTGCTTTCATACTCAAACTGCACGGTGACTCAAAAGAAGTGGAAGTATGGAAACTATTATATAAATTAGCTTCTAATAAGAAGTGTCAAAAACATACTTTTATAGCACTTATGGAATTATCAAAAATTAGCGAGGTAGATGTTTTAGAATTATCTAATTTAGCTAAACATTTGCCTAAAATGGCTATTGATTATAAATTGGCATTAGCAACTTCTCTTTTAAACCAATTAAAATTTAATGATGCACAAGTACTGTTAGAAGGTATCAATGATAGAGAATTGAACAATAATATTTTATTAATGGCAGAATATTCATACCTTAAAAGTCGTTTGTGCTTTGAATCTAGAAATTTCACCAAAAACGAATGTCTATCTATTTTCATTGATGCTTATAATCTTGCACATGGTCTTATCAAAAGGCTCGATTATTTTTATGAATACTTGGCTATGCATTTTGTAATATTAAGTATTTGTTCGTATTTGAATTTAATCTATATAAATACTTTCAAACCTTTGGAAGCTCGCTGTTTTTTGAAAGTTCAAATGAATATTGTTCTTAAGTCTGTTTTGACTAAAAGAGCATTAAATGTATTTATAATGAATTGCTGGAATGAACTGATGTGTTGCAATTTTGAAAATGCTAATGGACAGTTGGAGCATATAATGACTTTACTGGATTTTAAAGAAGAAGAGTTGGATCTTAAAATGCAAAAATTAACTGTAAACTACTCTTCAAATAAATGTTCTTCTCCATTATCTGATTATAGGTGCTCTCAAATCCCTAGATTAAATAAAATGGCATCACCTTCCCTGAAACGATTGAACAATAAACGTACACAAATGAACATTACCGAATATTGTGACGAAGCTATCAATAGTAATGGACCTTTTGATCCAATAATTATGCATTCTGTTATTGAGGCATGTCTTCTTAAAGCTGTTTACTGTTCTAAAGCTAATCAACAAAAATTAGCTGAACATTATTTTCAATGTACATTTAAATTATTGGAATTGTCTATACCACAATTTAATAAAAATGAGGTGTATAACGTTTTGAAAATTAGACAAACAACTTTAGTCAAATATCATTATGCAGAACACCTAGTTCTTTTCAATGATCCATCTAAGTCTTTGGTTTATCTTGAAGAAGCTAAAGAATCTTGCCATGATGAATGGTTGTCAATGTACGTAAATGAACTAATTATTTCACTTAGAGTTAAAAACATCATGAGTTATGCAATTTCAAGTGTTATTCGTTCACCTGTGGTAAAAACATGTTTACAAGAATTAAAGACACCAATGACTTCTAAACTACGAGTGAATACAAAATCACAAGGGGTTCCTAGATTTGTCACTCCAACTGTAAGAAAATTAAGAATGACTCTTGAAAGTCCTAATTCTAGACAAAATAAAATAAAATCACCACTGATAAGAGGGACTGAAAAAATTAAAAATGATTCAACTGTTAAGAAGAAAGTTGGAAAAGAAAACATTGTAAAGTCTACAACAAAACAAGATGTTGAAATAAAAGTGAGAGAGAAAAGAAGTACGAGAAAAAAAGAAACCACTGAACAACCATCATTAATTATTAAAAGGCGTGCTAATAGATTGAATATTTAGATTTAATTGTAAATTTTGTTCCATGTACTATTTTGTAATTTAATGTAATGTGAATTTAAACTGCAAATATTTTTTAATGTATTAAATTTGAATTTGAAATAAAAATAACACTGACATTAATGTAAAAATAAATAAAGAATTAATAGTTGTATGAATTAAATAAAAATTATGAAATTTTAAATGTACTAATAGTCTATAATATAATCTATATTATATGTAAGAATGTAAGTGTTTAATATAACAGTAACTGAAAATATTAAACATTTTATCATTAGCTGTGATTTCGTTATTCTAGATTTTGAATTTTACTTGAATTATAAAAGATGATGTTCACATTCAAAATATTATATATGTATTATGCAAACTATAAATACTATAGTAATTTTAAATGTAAATTTTGATTTATAGTTTTATTCATCATTCAAAAGCTCTTAACTGAAGATTTGTATTATAGAAATATTATGAAACAATATTTTATATTTCTGATAATAATTGTTCTTTTTTTTTTTTTTTTACATGAATTCTTTCAGCACTACCTCACCAAACATTATCTATCCGATAAAATAGTAAAATATATGTTTATCATAACTTAAAAAACTTTTAAGGGCTACTATCTATAATTACATTTAGTTTTCTATTTTCGGTAAAAAATTATATAATACTTCAGTCTTTGACATATTTTTGTTTTATTATTTACTGCAAATAATTAAAAATTATGCATTGTAACAAATAATAAAATTAAAAACTAATTTACTTTTTTTTTTGTACATAAATTGTATGTTAATTATTATTTTGGAATTTATGAGTTAAAAAATTATCAAATTAATGATATTATTACAATATATAAACAATTAATTATATTATCTGATTTATTGAGGTCAATTTAATAACAGATTTTGTGATTACTGTAGGAATATTTTAGTTGATTATATGCTAATGGATAATTTTTATAAATTTAAAAACTAAAAGAATTATTAATGCGATGTAGAATTATGCAATATGCACCATGATTGAAAATTATTTTATATAAATATTATTATACTTAATAATTTAAAAAAAATGTAATTAATGTTATAAATATTATGATGAGATCAGTTTAAAACTCCAAAAAAAATCTTTTATGATGTATAAAATACAGCTAATAGTTAATAAAATAAAATAAAATAGCTATACTAATCAAGTTTTAATTATTCAATATTTACTCATTTACTCCACAGTTTAACAATTAGTAGACAAATTGAAAATTTTAAGATAATGATATATTTAAAAAACTATAATTAAATATTTGGTGAAGTGACGGGTTAATTTTATATTCACTACTACTACAAAGAAATAAAATCAATTTTGTCTCTGGTTATAAATTGTTCAATTTTTTTTTTTTTTTTTGGAATAATTAAAAAAATACCAAGACTATAAATTTTGACTTCAACTAAATTAGGTTTTTTGTAGAAACCAGATTAATTGATATAAATAAAAGCGTTATTTTTTACTGAATTATTATATAACAATAACAAAATAATATTCAGGCATGTGCAATTTTTCCTTGATAATTTTATCATAAGTACAAAATACACAAAGTTTGTAATTTATCTTCATAGTTTTTGGTTTTAAGATCATATTTTTAGATTTAGATTAACAATTATTTAATTAAAATGTGAGTTTGTCATTAAGACAATAGGTACCTACTAATTTTTATCTTTAAATGCATAGTTTAGATCACAATATAATAATATAATTAGATAGAATGTGGTGATAATGTTTGATTAAATAATTATTTAGTTCATCCAGAATATTCATTAATTTATCATTGTTTGTTTACAGTTAAACATGTGCTTACTATTTTCTTGTTTAATTTAAATTTTAAAGCTTTGTATATTATTTTTAGCATATATTTTACCCTATATTTTAATTTTAATGTATCGAGTATCACTAATATATTAATACTTATAACCATACACAAATAAAAATAACATAATTATACATCTAATGCATTCATCAAATTGATCATAATTTAAATTTATAGGCATGAAGTAATAATAATAATAGTATAAACCAATTACAGAATGTACAATATTAGTCAGACCAAAACAGGTCAGACAGTTTTTATTTATTTTTGAACATATATTATGATATAAAATACAATATTCTATATGGATTTTTAAAACATATTATATATAATCGGTATTTGAATGTATGTTTATAATATTTTTAGTACCTACTATAAAATTAATAATTTCTAATTTAATTATTCAAACGTGCATAACTAGTTAAGACCTTCAGATTCTTCACGATCCATTGCTTCTTTACTAATTCTGTGATGGTTAGCAGAGATGGGTCTATAATAAAATGATTTGTAGTCTGATCGATCCTTCATCATGTCATTAATTTTGTTAGCTACCATTCTGAAAAATTTTATAAATAATAATTAATTAAAAAAGGACAATTAGAAAATTTTTATTTTAATATTATTTAAGAGGACGCTATATCTGCATGTGTTAAATCTGCCTTATTCACGAATAATATAGTTAAAAACTATTTTGCACAGGACGACTTCAATTATATGAAAAAACCAAGTTCACAAACCGATAACTTTAATTGTATTCATGTTATCAAAAAAAATTTAAAAAGCTACAATACGATTAAATGCGATTTATAATTTTGGTAATTTTAATATAAACATTGAGGTTATGCGTGTATAAGACAGAGACAACACATGTGGATATAGCGTCTTCTTAATATAAAAAAATTGTCCAATGGCTACAAGACAAGGGACTTTTTTTTATTTGTTATTGTTATTAATGTATCAGAATTATTATAATTATATGTAATTCCAAAACAAATCTACACAAGCATAGGCGCCCATTGGGGGATGCAAGATAGGGCACTTCCTCCCCCTGGACAAAAAATATTATGAGCTTGTACCTCAATAAATATTACCATAATATTATTATTATCTTTATTATCTTACATTTTAGAATTAAAAATTTAATTAAAATGTATACAAGGCGATTCTTACATCATGAACCAATCATTATTTAAAAAACTATGTATTAACATTTATAAATTATTTCTTTTATATAAATTGCAGAAGAAATTAAACAATTTTAAAAAGCAATACATTTTGTAGTTTCATACTCTGAAGCAAAATATGTATATACATAAAAATTATAATTTGGATGAATAGTTTATGAAATAAGTATTTGAAGTTCTATTGAGCAGAGTAGGATTTACATTTTGTGGGATATCCTAGCACTACCCTAATTTTAATAGTTATAACTTATAAGTTATAAAGCATACACTAATCATTCAAATTTTAATTTTTAAGTATTTAAATACTTCAAAAAATATTCTGTTACAGAATAAGAAATTAAAAATAAATGTTGTTATTCAAAAAAGTAAAAACTTGAAAAAATGAAACACTAAAAAATATATACCTATATTTTTTTAATTTTAATTTTACTTTTCAGTAGATTAAGTATGTTCAAAATGGTTTATAGTTCTTGAAATAATGAGGTTTGTGATAAAAGAAAAAAAAACAACAAATCAAGGCATTTTTTAATAATCTATGTATTAATAAATTTCAAAAATCATGAAAACATTTTTACCTGACTTTAAATTTTTCATCTTCTTCATATAATGTATGTAAATACTTTTCATACTGCTGTTGTGGACTGGGATAAATATAACGTGCCATCCACCGAGTAATTGGATGCTAAAACATTAGATGATTTTAATTTTATTAGTTATTATGACAAAATTAAAATAACTTATTTTACATTCTTTTTAAAACAATAAAATTGTATTTATTTCAAATAATTCAATAATTGTAGGTAGGTGAATAAACTATAATTTTGAATTAAAAGGAATTTCATGAGACACAAATACACAATATATTAATCTAATTTTCCAGTTGGAATTAGATTTTATTGAAGTCTGTACACATTAGTGGTGGCAGTAAGATGCTATTGTCTCGGTGGTGCCACTACAGTAGTAGTAAAAGTGTCCAGATGCATTACTATCACTATATGGTTAACAAATGGCAATACAAAAAATTATTAAAATAACATACAAATTACAATATATTTTTTAGGTTTCTGACAGGATATGAAGCATTATTCATATTTAAAATATACGATATGAGTTAAACAATTTCATGTTTTCTATATTTACAAATAGGTATGTATGATAACAATTTACTATTAGTAACACAGTTCATAAAAATAAATAATCAACTAACCTGATAATATTCCCAATGTGCAGGTCTATAGCCTTCAGGAATTGGAGCCAATTTAGCTGGTCCAATAAAAACATTAACACCAGTGACAAATAATGTTAAAGGAATAACGCCAACCAAAACATAATAATGAATTAAATCCTTGAACTTTGTCCACTGCCAGCGAGTTTCTTTAATACTCATCAGATGATGACCACTCATGTTACGAATCGGTACAAGAGCTAAAATTCCATACGAAAAATTATTCAAATATTTTCATTTTAAAATATGTTATGAAAATAGGCTACACCTCACAAAATTCCGTCTACTTTAATTTTGTGTACTACCTAACTATAAATATTAGTATAATATGTGATCCGCTAATGTTATGTGTTCTATCATAGATAAAATTCTTGCACAGGTACCTATTTAATACCATTTTATCTTTGTAGGTACTTTCCAATGCTTAGTTAAGTATTGGTAAAGAAGGGTTAAATAAAAGTGGTAATACTTTTGATTAATGTTTAAGATGACAACACACTCACATGTGTTGTCTCCGTCTTACACACACAAAACATAGTAAATTTTCTTCCATCAGTGTCAATAGTGTGCTTTTAATGTTAATATTGTGAATTGACCTATCTTCAAACTTTTAGGTAAGATGTGTTCAAAATCAGTGTTTTCTCGTTGATTATTTACAATATTTTAATTTTTAAGTGAATTATAGTATTTTAAATATTTAATGTTTACATAACAACGAGAGAACACAGATAATGTTCTTATCTAAAAGTTTGATAATAGGTAATTCACAATATTAAAACTAAAATCACACTACTGAAACTGGTAAGCAAAAATTTACTATATTGTATGTGTGTAAAACGGAGACAACAAATGTGGTTACCACATCCTCTTAAGAGACATAAAATTATGATTTGTAGATAACCCATAACAACTTTTTATTTTTTCTTGAAATGCGTACATACCTATTACATTATTAATAAATTAAATTCTATTTTTTATGAACGGAAAATCATTTGTTAATATTTTTTTTCATAAAATAGATATAGTAGGCTATATAATATTCTGTAATTTTTATTAAGGTAGACCACATATTGAGAGATAGCCTAAAATTGTTTAATGTAAATAGAATAATAAAATAATTTTTTAAAAAAAATTTGCAGAGTTCAGAGCAAGTTAAACACAAGATACTAGATTATCTTATTGGTGCATGTAAAAGTAGATCTAACCATAATAAATTACAATAAAAATATTATAAAATAGGTTAAACCTAAGTACGTCTAATTAAAAATTGTATCAAATATTTTGCCAACGAAATACTTAAAATAGAATAATTCGCATAATAACTTGTATTCTCACCAGATGATTTTAGTAAGTCGGTTTTCTTCGAACTCAAACATTTGGTGATCGCCGATCCCAGCTTCAGTGAACTCCAAACAGCCATTTTACCGGCGTTAGTTAAATCAATTCTACATAAAAATGGATAAAATACTGATTAAATAGAACATAGGTGAATACTGAATAGTACTATAGTAAAATCTTACACGTTTCTTCAGGATCTATGAAATGTCACGAGCACAGGACGAAAATTTTACTAATGATAAGAGAGTAAAAACGAGTCGACCGACTGACGACCGACCGCTGATTATCAGACATCATATAATTTAATGTGCCCTTGGTCTTTCAGATAGGGCAATCAACATTATTAATATTATGTAAATTCACTGTTTTTATGATAAGGTAGTAGGTAGTACCTATTGACTCAAAAATGTATAAGTGTATAACTAAAATAGATAAATTAATATGGTTTAAGTTATATTTATTGTTATTACAAATATTATTATCTTAATAAGATATAAATATTTAAATTAAATGTTTTGGCAAATATGTTATCAACCTATTTTCATACAAAAACATGGTTGTAGTCTGTAGATAGAATTGTTGCATAGACGCACAGTCAGTGCACACTGCAGTACTGCACACCCAACCGTTTTTAGCCGCTATATGTGATATATAGAACCTTTGTTCAATTCCTCAAAACAGAATAAGCTAACTTGAAACTTCCATTCCTGTCAGTAAAAATAAAATAAACCACTAATACGAGTTTTAATCCGCAACCGTCATCCTCATCTTTGAAGTAAGACAAGTCATCAATGTCTTACATAAAGTTAAAAAAACCAGCTCCCACTATTTTCATTGATCTCGATCTAGTCGAACTTCTTTTTTGCACTCAAAAATTACAGCGGGAACTAAAAACAATTAATCAATATTTTATTCATTAGTAATAGGCCATAGATAATAGAAGTTATCTATGTAATAGGCACACCAACGCGTATTGTGGTTATCTACCAATAGATGGATTCACTCCGGGGCGGATGATGGTTCATCAGTCACCTCTCACCTGATTGCTCCATTCACAAGATGTTCTTTTAAAATGTGCCTTCTGTTCCGATAATCACCCTGCTAATTACAGAGGCTGCAGATTTCATAAATATCTATAACGTAGAAGGAGACTAAACTCAACAAGTGGTAATTTACATTAATACCAAATAAATAAATAAATAGGTAATACAAAATCTAAATTTATAAATGTATAAGGAAACCATCCATCCAAAAACAATTTTTTTTTAATAAACCTGAATACCTAAAGGCTAAAAGCCAAACCTTTAAAAATATTGTTCTAAGGAAACTAAGTACTAGGTAACAAATGCCCTTCCTTATTTATCAAATTATTCAAAATTTTCACTCCAATACTCCATACAGATCTGAATCTAAAAAAAACATTAAATGAAGAAAGAAGCTAAAGCTAAGCATTAGTATAAAAGGTTTCCAGTCAGGCTAACGCCTCATATAAATCCTACAAATTATAATTAAAAAGTAAAAATCTAGTGTCTGCTACTATACCCGACATTCCTCCAAGGACCAAAGTGACTAAAGTGTAGGACGTAATTGATTTGAAAGAATTGAGATCTTTTACGTAATTAACATATACGCATTTATATTAATGTTCCTTAAATTAAAAGTGTCACAATTGGGTATTTGGTTGTTTTCTTTCATCAAGATATATTCGTGTATTTTTTTTTAACTCAGTCTATATTCTTATTGTGTCAACGGATACAAATTGTATATTACAATTATAATTATTGTATATTTTATTTATACCTATACTTAAAAAATATTTATGTAGTAGCCAGTAAGTATAGTATAACTTTCAAATTTAGGATGCACTGTGTAAACCGAAATCTATTAAAATAGATGCGGGATGGTAAGAACGGAACACTATTTTATTTATGAATAGGATGCTACACCCGCATATGTGTAAATGTCTTGTCTGTCTTACAAACTTTTAAATTTTAATAAAGCAAATGTGCTCTTAGAAGAACTGATTACATATGTGTTAACTTTAATATTATAATGAATTAGCTTATTATCAAACTAACACGTTCGTAGTCATTTGGCTTTTTAATATTATTCAAGTACCTATGTACGATGTACCTCAGAGAATTACTTTTATATTACTGCTTACATCTCACGACTCACATTAAAATTTGATTTGTTTTTATAGTAACACTGGCGTCCAATTACTATTTTCATAAAAAAACTGCTAAAAATGTTCTACCCGGTTTATAAAATGTTAGACCGACTGTATTTTTAGAATTCTCAAAATTATTATGTACATATAATTACATACAAATTATAATATTCTCAGATTATCTCAAATACAGTACTACAGTACATGTACTCGTATACAATACTGTGTGATACAGACGTCATCAACAAACATTTTTATACCACAGAACACATTACACAGCCCAAGGTTAAAGATGTGTCTAAGGGTTAAGTTACCCTTGACAAAATAATATAAATACAATGATATAATTTATTGAATAAAAAACAGTAATTTAACTAGGTAACTATATTATAGTGTACATGAGTAAATTATACTGCATGTTGAAACGAATGTCACTGCTCTACGATGACTGACCATAAGCTATAACACATATATAGAACTATTAAAGTACAAACCAACATACATTTAATACATATTTTAACAATATAAAATGAAACAATGAAATACATAGCATAATAGTGAAAAAGATGTTCAATTACTATTCCAACGTTGTTAGCCCAGAACAATTTGACAGCAAACACGAGTTTTATTCAATATTAATAGACAATCCGATCTCCTAAAACTCGTTAATCAATTTAATATAAATGTCATAAGGTGCGATTCAAGCAAAAAAGTACCGAATACATCTCATATTATGTCGATTGGTATTTACGATTTTAATCGCTAGTTTTAATTACACGAACAAAATTGACGAACAATCGGCACACCGAAGGCTGTTACTGACATGTTTTACGGGAATACGAAGAGAACGGGGTCGAAAAACGCTGTTATATACAACATTTTGGGCTCAAACGGGATAATGTTGATTGTTGATAAAATTTTTCATAAAATTTAAAAACACCGCCATACATTATCATAATACTATATTTTGTCCGTGGTTAATACGAAAGATAACGGAGCGGCACCGCCGCGACAATGGTTTTCGATTGGTCGCTTATTGGGGGACCGAACTGACCCATCGTCAGCACTGCAGCGGTGCATTTATTCTAAGACGTGGTCACACTGTGGCCAAAATACGTGAACGGAAAATCGATAGGGAGGTAGTGTGTACTCCAGTGACAATATAAAATAATGATGCACGACTACAACACTGCAACTGTCGAGTGCCATACCACCGTCGCCTAATGAATGTTATAATGTTGTACGTTTGACTTCCACTACCGTTACCGTCATCAGTCATCACAGTACCCCCAGTCACCGCCGCAACCGTACACGAATTTTTATTGTTCGGTCGGCGAGTGGCCAAACGTTATCTTCTTATACCGATCGTTGAGTTGTGTAATTTTATTAAATTTATACGTTTTACGATCTCGGCGATTATTTATTTATTGAGTATGTCGATCCGTCCTCTAGATCTAACTTGTCATCTGTCGAGGTCCGTTTGATGCGTTATCTGACATAGGCATATCATACGTTACTACAATAATACATACTTAAGTAGTCCACGTAGTATAAAATAAATTAGTCGTTACATATTGTACGCGTCGATCGAACGGAAACGAAAAAAATGTTCTAGTGAGCCGACTCGACACTTCAATTGCCGCAAACTGCTGAGTGACGAAAAAACATCGACGACCGTCTTTGAAGCCGAATTGAAACTTTTATCGCTATCAAGAGCTGTGAGTAATTATCTTGCTAGTTAATAACAATAATATTATTAGTAATAAATAATAATATATTAATATAATCATTATAAATTACATTGATAGTTGTTGATCTAAGATACTTAGATACGTCGTTTTTATCTACTTATACATTGATTTGTCAATTTTGACAAAAGGCTATTAGAGGATAATCAGTGTGAAGCATCACATCTCCATTAGTGTGATATTGTGGTTTATTAATTTTTATAAAATCTAAAATAAAACTACCTAGTATAACACCTCTTGTTTTAGTATTTTAGGCACAAACTATTATATTATCGACTTATATAAGCGTGCAAATAAATAGATATTTTTGACTTCCTAATTGTCTAACAAAAAATATAATAATTTAAACACCTAGGTTTTTTTGACACTTTTTTAAACTAAATAAAGCTTAGCTTAGCTTTTAGGTTTTATCCAGGGTTTTGTTTTTAAAAATAATTTAGTTATACAGTAGAAACTCGATTAACCGTCACCGTTGGGATTAGGACTATGACGGTTAATCGAAAAGATGGTTAACAGACATTTTGCAAAATAAAAGTATATATTATATATATTTTACGTGTGTATTTTTAAAATAAAATTCTTACTTTTACATAATATTATATATATACTCTACTAAAGGCCGTTCTTACGGTCTTCGGTTAGCTTCCAATAACCGGAAAAATTTATCATGAGTTAACCAACAGAATTCTTAACCGGATATTGTAAGAACGGCCCTAAACAATATTAAACTGAAACATATTATATTAAATAATTTGTCATTTTTTTTTCTTTTTTGATGATCTAGTTCTTTTAGCTCGAGTTTTAGCTTTAATATTTCGTATTTAACTTTTTTTTTCTGGCAGTAACCAATGACGGATTACTGAGTGACAGTTCATCGAGTTTCTACTGTAATTCTTTATTTCATCTTGCGTTATTAAAAAATAATGTACTCCAGTGGTACTAATTCTATTGCACTCTAATGACTAATTTTTGTATTGATGAGCTATTGCAATTTTGCTTACCTCCTGCTGTCTGGCAACCCATTATTAATTATAGATCTCCTACAGTTACTTTATCATGGATTCTTTGTTCTCAGACTAATGTTTTGTAAAATTCTGAATGTTTCTTACAATATAGTACTATTCTATAATAAATTTATGAAATCATTAGGTATATAATTAGAATGTTTGAAGTTTGTTTCATACAATTATTGAACAATGTTATTATTTAAATTCAAAAAATTTAATTTTCATTAATTAAAAGGATAATATAATCATTGCAAGTATTTTAATAGCTATTTTTTTATCATAAACTGTTAAAGGTATTATATAGACACAATAATATATGATTTGAAACATAAACTACCTATATACACAAAATATTTTTTTTCAACCTTCTTTTGAGATGTGGGTAATATAGTAATTGTTTTTATTTTATTTCACATTAATTATTTGTAGAACTTGGTAGATCACATTGTTACTTTATTTGGTATAAGCCTATTTATAATGATCAATACTAATGTAATAAAAAAATAAAAAAAAAAAAAATTATGATAGAAGTAGCTTACATATATATTTATAGGCAGGATTGTTTTACCGCTTAGGGTGTTTGGGCTAAAGCCTAGGGCAAAAAATGTTAACGGTCGAAACAAAATAGCAAATTTTACCTTTGTAAATAAGGTGGTAAATTTATTTTAGCATAGGGGCGGCAAAAACCTTAATCTGACTCTGTATATATATATTCTTGATACATCTACCCAGTATCTATTATTTTAGATCAGTAAAAAAAATTTTTACATAATTAGTATTCAATATTGTAAATGTCTCACTTTCAATTTTAATAGATTAGGTAACTTGTTTTGTTTAACTAATTAATATTATTATTTTTTTCTTTCTATTAGTATCTATTTAATAGAGAGAAAAAATAAATAAATTCAACTACTATACCAAATTAAAAAAATATATATATTTATATTTTTAATGACTTGTCATATATTTGCAATTAATTCCTTCTAGTATTCTTATTAAATATTAAGTGATTTTTAACTGTTAAGTCTTTGAATACCTAATTTAAAAATTGTACTATACATTTGTTAATATTAATTTAAAATTAAATAGAATGGTGGTACTAAATGTATACTATTAGTTAATTGGCCATAAATTCATATCTATTGAGGATTATTATAATTAGTAGGTAATTTTACTGAGAAATAATTTTTTATAAGGGAATTTTAGTTATCTTGAACTAGTAGTTGGTTACCTATTACCTACTTAATTAATTATTAATAGGTTAACAGAATATTAAATTGAAATGTTATACTGTTTATTACTGATCATTCTATTCATCCTATTACAAATTCTTTTAAGTTAAATAAAAATAAATATTGAATTAGATAACTATATAAATTAGTTAATTTACTTACCTAATAAAACTTTTTTAATTTAGCGCGTGGTTTTGTATAGTATTCATTTTACTAATTTACTTTCACATTCAACTAATAAGTAATCTATTAAGTAATCATATTTATAATTAAATTTAAAAACATATTTGAACATACTTTTAATTCTTCTGTATCTAGATTGATTGTGAATGATTAACCTTCTATAATATTATAATCAATTTAATGATTTGTAGATGTGTGATTTTGAAATCTTACTAATAGCCTTGATGTCAATGTATTGTATTATATATATAAGTAGATAATAATGTCTGTGATAATTTATAATGGAATCTTAACTGTTTTGTTACATTTAAATCAAACAACTCTAAAAATTAATTTTTAAATAGGTTTTATTATTAAAAATAAATATAAGATTTTTTTCATGTTGTTTATCTTGAAACTTCATAATTTTATAATATTATTAATTATTTGAATATATTATAACTTATAACCCACACTTTTTATTTAACTATTAAACCATTTTATTTCTCATGCATTATAAAACTAAGTTTTTTTATCATTAAATTTGTATAACAAGAAGTCAGGAGAAATTAAAAATAAAATAATAATATAAAAACTAAATCTGACATATACCTAAATCATGAATAGTTAAATTAAGAAATATTTATTATTATAATAATTTCCTTGAATTTTAATTAAAATTTAAAGTCAATTACATAAAATGACGTATATTATATTTTAAGATATATTTTAGATTCTGAAAAAATAAGGAAATGTTCCTATTGTTCATTTTCTTAGTATCTAAGCATTATTTAGAATAGTAAGTGGTATTTTTAAAGTTTTGTTTATCTATTCAATTGATTCTGATATTTACCTTTTTATGTGTATAAACACTATAAACCATAAAGTTTGAAAATTCAAAGCATTTTTTGCTTAATAATTAATATAGAATGTTATCAAATAATATTTGTAATTTTTCTTCCTAAAACTTAAATTTAACATACCTAAGTATACCTATATAAACTATAAACATGTTATTATAATTATTAATATCTCAAATATAGTAAGAATATTGATCTCTACAATATTTATGTCTATTTCAGATTTCAAGTAGGTATTTAAATTACATATTTTTCATTGTAGGTATATTTTATTTAACATGTATAGCTTGATAAAACTTACTTGTTGTATTACTAAATATAGATTGTAAAATAAAAAAAAATTAAAAACTTGTTTAGCTTGATTTTCTTAATTAAAAAATTAAATAGATTAAGTTGCTATATAATCAGAATAAGGAATATATACTTCAGGTATTCTTTTTTTTTACGCCTACCTACTAATATTTTTTTCTCTATTTTTTTTTTTTTTTTTTTTTTGTTGATGAATTAGTTAAAAAAGTAAACTTAGTAAAAGATTATAGGAGGTATTTTAAATTAACATTTGTGATTTTATATTTTTGATAATAAATAAAATATAGAATATTGAACCATAAAGTAAAATATAAAATATTTTGTAATGGAGTTAGATACATAATATAAAAAAAAATATCTAATTATTCGTGTTGTATTTTAATACACAAATAAATATATACCTAATATTATATTACTTATACCATCTATATTATTTAAGATAATAGTAAGTATAATTTAAATAAATATTAATATAATGAGAAAATGTATAGAAATATTTTTAGAATCTTTCACTTTATATCTAAACTATAATATTTTCAATTTTGGCAGACATGAGAAAAACTTCTTTATTATAAAATATAGGGAAAATAGTAATAATAATACTATTATAATTTTCTTTTTAAATTTTATGATAATAAGGTAAAATTTATTAATATATTTAGTAGTTGTTTGATATTGAGCTTTTAAATGATAAACTTTTTGTTATGTTTTTAATTTTTATAACATAAATTTAAAACAATATTGATAAAATAATTTATTTAAGACATTATTTATTTTTACATTTCATTTTTGGGAATTTATATGGTATTGGAATTTATTTGTTAGGCATATATAAACACAGAAATGGATGAAGGAATGGATCCGACATTTGCAATGAGACTGAGGGCGCAGCTGTCGAGGAGTCCTGACTACGTTGTTTTGAAAAACCGTCAAATGCAAGTAGCAGCAGAATCCAAGTCACAATCTGTAGAGAAGGAAAACACGTTATTGGGTTTCAAAAGACTTGAAGAAATGGAAGTTGATGATGATCCAAATCAATCAAAATCTTTCAAAAAATTTAAAACTGATCAACCATGTTCATCTGTTCAAACTTATGATCAATTTAATGGTTTTCGAGCTGATCGGTTTATACCTTATCGGGAGGCACATAACCTTGCAGCAAGGTTTAATATTATATCAGATATTAGATATGGTTTAGATTATGGTAAGAAAGATTTTCAAAGCGAAGCAGCTAACAAAGATAATGCATACAAAGCCATTCTTCACAATGAATTGCTTGGATCTAGTGTTGGTGAAATAAGTATTCAAGATAAAAATCGTGATCGTTTAGCAACCAAACGAAACTTGTTCCAATACTATTCCTCCAGTCCTGAACAAGTTGATAATATTCAATCAAGGGTTCCTTATTCTTTATCTCCACTTGGCTCCAAAAGTCAGGAAATTTTACGATCGCCACGTAAAATCCCTCGCAAAATTTCTAGAGTACCCTATAAAGTCCTTGATGCCCCTGAACTGCAAGATGATTTTTATTTAAATTTAGTTGATTGGTCATCTTCAAACTTACTTGCTGTCGGGCTAGGAAGTTGTGTTTATTTATGGTCTGCAACTACAAGTAAAGTTACAAGGATTAGTGATTTGTCATCTGATGGTAATGTTGTTACTTCAGTTGCTTGGAACGACAAAGGAAATTATTTAGCCTTTGGTACTCAGGAAGGATCTGTAGAAGTTTGGGATATTGCTGCAGAAAAGCAAGTCAACAGTTTAACTGGACATGCGGGTAGAGTCGGTGCTATTGCATGGAATGGTGATGTTGTATCATCGGGAAGTCGAGATCGTAACATATTTTTAAGAGATATGAGAGGTCCAAGTTTATCTACATGTAGGAGATATGCTGGTCATCGGCAAGAGGTATGTGGACTAAAATGGTCTCCAGATAATAGATACCTAGCATCTGGAGGCAATGATAATAGATTATATGTATGGAATACACATGCATACACTCCACAATTAACATATCATCAACATACTGCTGCAGTGAAAGCAATTGCTTGGTCACCCCATCAAAGAGGATTATTGACTAGTGGTGGTGGTACTGCTGATAAATGTATACGTTTCTGGAATACACTAACTGGACAACCAATGCAATGTATTGACACTGGATCTCAAGTGTGCAATCTTGCTTGGTCTAGGAATACTCAAGAGTTAGTTAGTACACATGGATATTCTCAAAATCAAATAGTTGTTTGGAAATATCCTTCGATGAGTCAAATTGCCAAACTCACAGGTCATACATTCAGGGTATTGTATTTGTCCATGTCTCCAGATGGAGAATCCATAGTAACAGGAGCTGGAGATGAGACATTAAGATTTTGGAATATATTTTCAAAAGCACGTTCACATAAAGAACCTAAGTCAAAACTAAATCTTTTTACAAACATTCGATAAGTGGTGTATTATTATAATTGATCCAAAAATTTAATCATGTCTTGATCTCTCTTTCTTATATATTTTATATTTTGTTTGCCTTTTAGCCATTTTTCAGTTTGTTACCCATTGAACAAACTTAACTATTTTTATTTTATTTTTAATTGTAAACAATTTAATTTTGTTTTGATTTTGCTTTTTCGATATTTTCTTTTTTTTTTAAACAATTTTGAGAACTATATAACTATATTTCTGTATATTTTTTTTTATTTTTAAATGTAAAAGTGATAACTTTTAATAAATAATTAAATGCAATAGATATCTACTAGAAACCAAAGGAATAATAAAAATAAAATGTGATAAATTAATGTCTTGTGTATAGTGGAGATTTGTTAGTTATTTTTAATGCCATTAAAAAGTTGATAAAAATATTTTCATTTATAGTATTTTGAACAATTCTAATAACCTGATTTTTTTAGCAAGCATATTTTTCAAATATATATTGATTACATATTTTAATTTTTATCCAAAATTAAAATTTGATTATTTTACAGTTCTATAGAAATAATATACTTAAATAGTTACTCATTTACTATATAGTTCACAGTATTATTATAATAACCATGTTGAAATACCTTGATTAAATTAATAATAATCCAAATAATTTTTCAATTTGGTAATATTAATAATTATAACACTTAGGTATTTAGTTGTTTCAAAATTGTATGTTAACTATGAGAAAAATCAGCTTTCCTAACTAACCTTACCTTACTATCTCAATTCTTAACTACCTAACTCATATTATATTCCATTGATATTTAAAGAAAACTTTAAAATAACTTCTAAAATTGTCCATTGTTATCATTTTAATTATAATTTTTTATCATTAATGTAGTTTAAAGGATTGATTGTGACAGACTGTAGAATTAATTTAAATTATTTTTACTTAACATCAAAGTTAATTTAGGTAGTTCATAAAATTTGAATAAATTTTAATGTTTTTACCAAATATTCTTATTTTTACAGTGTACCTATCTAAATAACTAATATTTTGTTTTCTTATTTATAATAATGTTTGATATAAAATTAATATAATGTGTTCATATCTCATTTTCCCTTTGTAAGTAAATAGGTACAAAATGGTACACTATAGTCATATTTTGATACACTTGTAAATAATGTTAAGATAAATAAATAAAATATTGTTATTTTATTAATATACATATCATTGATCTAACAACTAAATAAAGCACAATTGTTAGATCAATTGATGTATAATTGTTTATTATTGTGCACAAATGTTATCAAGTATTTATTTTGTAAAGAGTATAAATTTATTATTTTGGGTGATTAAATAAAATTTAACTAAATGTTTATTTTTGTATTTATTGTATACCTAAATTTATATTATAAACCTAACCTTAATTATTACTTATTCAATTGTACCTTGGTTTTGATCATTCTAAAGCATCCAATTTTCATGTTTTTACTATTAAAGAATAATTATGGTTTTTAGATTAATATTGTTAGTATACAACATGAATGCTGCACCAAATAGTAGGTAAATTTGTTATTAAACGCTTTTTTAATTTTAATTTATACTTATTTATGTAGAATTAAATTTAAACCAGCTTTATTAATTTATATTTGAGTTACATAAATAATATTGTCTAGTATGTGCATTTTACAACTTCAACAAACTGCGCCTTGTCTCTTACAACAGTCGATGAATCCATTACTTCATCTTCCTTTCTGTAATAATGGTGTACTTTGGGGTTTTATTTTTATATACATTGTAAACTTATAAATATATTCAAAACATTATTTTTAGGATAATTGTATGCAACTTTACAAGTAATTAAATATAATTTAACTAATACATTATATTCTATTTAAGTTAAGAAAATAAACTTAAGCTTAACTGTTCAACAGGAATACAAATGCTTGACTTAGTGAGGGTGACAAACACATGTAGTCTAACCACTGACTAACTAGTGTTAGTTGATAGGTTGGCTTCTTAATTTGTATAAAGTTTATCAAGATAAATTAACAAGAACTATAATTTTTGATAATGGGCATGCTACAACACCAAGTACTATACCTATTTTAATGTAATACTCAATGAATTATGTTAAACCCCATGAAGTGTAGAGTTATTTGTTTTACTTATGAATTTATATGAAATGTTATTTTATTATAATATGTTTCCTTTAGAAATAATTAAAATCGACATTTGTTTTGTTAAATTAATCAAAATTATTACATTTTTATTGGATTTTTAATAAAAAAAAAAATCTAAAATAAGTACTATACTACTTATACATTGTACATAATAATTAATAGTTAATACATCATTTTTATTCCTATTATAACAGTTGCCCATTAAAGTGTTATCTTCAATACAATATGTAAATATTATTTAATTTATATTATGTTCTAAAACTAGAAATATAACTAGTTTTAACTATTTAAACGCTTAGTTTAGTGGTTACGTTAAAATATTTATTACGTACCTATATTGACATTATTTGTCTATAACTGTTTCTACTGTTTCTATCTTAAATTATTATTTGGTTTGGTTTGTATGGTGGTGTTATTATATTATAATTTATAAGTAATGCATACATTGTATAGTAAGTATAGTACTATAAAGTACTTACTAGGTTCTATACCTATACCACAGTTGATTCATACGCGCACAATGACCTTATAAAAAAGCAATGTACGATGAGCATACAAATTAGATATGTACCTAGCTGCTATTTCAGTACTTGGATAACAATATATATAAGTAGTAAATAATATGTTCAAGAGATTCTCCAGATATTATAGGAAATCTACGTCAGTACTATTCAAAGATAGATATCGAGTTATTATCGACTGATCAAATATACATCATATTATATTATTATAAAAATATGTTTTACGCTCGATGCGGCGGGGTATATTAAGACGTGTGTATTTTATGTTAACAGCTATATAGAACAAATATCGTAATCTACTTTTACACATTATGTACGGAAATATAAGTGGTTAGGTTACACATACCGAGTGTTTGGACTTTGGAATAACACCTATACTCTATAGTCGTGAATCGAGACGTAGACCGCTTGCTTCTGTGTGACTGTGTGGCAATCACAAATATTTATACTAAACTATATAGTATATGTATCTGTGGTGGCAATACAGTCGTGTACACTTCTCGGAGTGCTGACCTGTCTAAAGTACATTTTGTAAACAAATTGCTCCCGGAAACACGAGAATTATAAGTATTAATCGTAGAATCGCACATCACTCCTACCATAAACGGCATAAAACAAACACGTTAAGCATACCGTGTTAAAATAACAGAAAAAAAGTAATAAAAAACAACGTTTAAAATAAATGCTTTAAGGAATGATCGTCAATATTTTACCCCCCTCTGGCACACTCGAATGCGCCATTTACACTCACAGAGGCAGAACCTATAAAAGTTGGCACGTCTGTTACTCCGATAATTGTGTGTACAACTTGCATAATATTAGCCATTGCCCATTAGGAATATTATACCAATTATGCAGCTGTTTACAATACTTGGATACCTACTTGAAGTAGTTATTTTTATAGTTTGTGTACTTACCTATACCTATATAATACCAATTACCTACTTATAACCTATAGGTAAGCACTTTATACCAAATAGGTACCAAGGTATAGTGTCGACCGCTGTCCACTCGCTAATAAGCCATTTATCGTTTATTCGTATATCTATCTATTACCGTTAAAGATATCGTATGCATATCGATGGCTAATGAGTAAAATGGCGTGTTGAGACTTGAGAGTCGTTCGAAAATATAATATTATTTTGAATTCGTCGATCGTTATAATAATATTATTTAGTTGTTAATTGTTATCAGCTCATCGTACAGGTTTAATATTGCGATGACATTGCGATTTGCGATTAATTAGCGATGCGAGCAGGTACATACGCATTTATTCATTATTATTATTGTCTTTGGAACGCGCACAATCAAAAACAATCGTAATTATTATTTATTTATCTGCCATCTGATTTAAGGTTATCGAACCCGATCATTATTACGTCTTTTTGGTAAAGTATCCTAAAGTATACTTGCTATGAAAGTACCAAAGTGTATGAATGTACGACAATCGTTTTCGTGTAAGTACGTATCTGTCTTTTCATAAAAGTAATTACATCTAATATCTAATGATCTCTGATATATTTATTTATTATATTATAAAAGGCGGGACCCAACTAGTATGCGCCGTTATAAATAATATTATCCTAATCACGAGCAACAGGTTAACACATGTTGGTAAAACAACATTATTAATTATTATTATTAGTATATATTTTGGTACCTATGGCTGCAGTGTGTAATCGGAATAATCAGATTTAAAAATATTATAGGTAACACAAAACAGATAAGTCATTACGCACCAATACCGGGAAATATCCGATTTATGTTATAAATATATTTACCTATTTTAATTTCGTATCGTTTTTGGTGTATATTTAAAAGAAATTAGAATTATTTAATGTTAACGTTTTATGTAAATGACTAATCGATTTATTATACATACCTACGTCTTAACGCTAACTGCCGTAATCAAGCTATAAATACACGCTCATTCGTATGTAAAATGTCAGTTATTTTAATTGAATTGGAGAATCCATAAAACTCGTTGCAGATTATACCTTGCTATATTATGTATTATTTATGCAAGTACGTAACGTTCCTACTTATAAGTTATAACCACCGATTATTTCCGCTGCGTACGTAGTCGTAGTCGAGGATAATGACACTTGCACAGGTCATGGGTATTATAATGTATGTAAAATTATTCGGTCAAATAATTGCAAATTAACTTACCAATACGACAATAATATTGCAGTATAATAAATTATCTACCTAAACCTAACTATCACAATGTAGCACTAGCGCGTTATTATAGTCATTATAGGTCCATGCTATTATCGTAGGTAATAATCTTATAAGTGAAGTAACATTTAACATTTCGTGCGAGCTATTCAGCGCACGATTTATAACAATATTAATAAAAACATACAAATTTTACTCGTGCAATTACGAGTATTTGAAATATATAAATTCAATAATCGTGATTCATGGTAAGTGTACTAGTGTAGGTAGGTAATTCTGTAATATATTCCATCACTAACCTAAGTAGTACCGTCACTTTAGTTTTTTTTTGTAAATGCAATATTTTCGCTGGCCCATTTAAAATCTTTACCAGGCCATATTTATGGTCACTTTTTTGGGGGGGGGGGTTAAGAGAGGACATACTTCCTTTGCTTTTTTTGCCAGCTATACAAGGTCGGATTCCTCTGTCCTACACCTCCATAGCAAAAATGTCCAAGTTATTCTCTACTTTTTTAACCACCTTTTCTTCTCCCTCTCTTTCCTTCAATATTCATTTCCATAACCCCCCTCAATTTCTTCGAATCATCTCCCCTCATAACTACATTTCCATACTGTAGAATTTCAAATATCAGAGTATAATAATATCACTTGCCTATATAAATAGATAATAAACACATTTATAAAAAATTAAAATATAACCAAAAAAGCTTTTCATCTTATATTCGAAATGTATAGCTAGCTAAAAATAAAACTTGACATTTTCCTATGGACATCCGTACTCATAATAGCACGGTATCAGTCCACTTAATTCATATTTTAATTTAAAAACTCATTCAATTAAATAACAAATAATATAGACTTATAAAAATTAAAATATCTATTTTCATAAAACAATATGATTCAATATCTGATTTAAAACACACAAGATTGAAGTATATCGGTCCTTATATTTTATTTTTGGCAGGCCAAAGAAGTCTTTTAAAAATGTTGGTGGGAATGCACATCTCACAACCCCTCCCCCAAACCGCCGCCATAATATGACGCCCTTGAACCTAAGTATTTAGCGTCATACGAATATGTCATATAGTTTGTGTATATTCCTACTTATATCGTTTATATAGTATGAGTGTATGATGCAACATGCATATATTATTATTATTATAATGTACCTAGGTATATAATATATTACACATATACCTATTTGTATGGACGTGTATGGTAATCAGTAAACAAATAATACGAAATGTATTTCTGCTATTTTTTAAAGTGAATTAAAATATATAGAATTATAGGAGGTACCTATTTCCCTCATAAATATTATTTACATATATTTTTTAATTTGCTCTACTAGTATACTTTACATGTCTAAATCGGATTTACAATAATCCTCTAAGTTTGAAAATCGATGATTCTATTATAGATACTCAGCTTGGTTACTGGACAAGTCACCGTCATAGGCGCAACTTTTTTATGAAATTATATGGCATTTTTATGGGGGGGGGACAAACTCTATTTTATATCGTATACTTAAAGATACTTAGTGACTAAATATACCTAATAAATACATTTTATAAAATATCAAAGGGGCAATTGCTTCCTCTAGCCCCACCCCCCAGTTTAGGTCAGTGGCGTATATTCAAAAATTTTCTGGGGGGGGTCCTAAGTTTATACATAATTAAGTAATTTATATAAACTATGACAACATTGATAACTATATAGGTACTTATACCTTTTGCCTTTAT